>OY744516.1:231710583-231715583 GCA_963556195.1 Sepiola atlantica | reverse complement strand
GAGAGAGAGAGAGAGAATACAATATGAGAAAACCAATCAGATTGTTTGTTGTTCTCTTAGCCAATCGTTGGGCTTCTCACGAACAAAGGTCCGGTTAGTTTTACTTCCTATCTTCTATTCTATTGTTCTGTTTTCTATAGAGTTCCCTATATCCTATTTCTTTGTTGTGTCAATATAATGGGTGCCTTATTTTGACATGTGGTTTCTTGGTCGTCTAAATTTCTACATGTACTAGCCTGTCGTATTATTTTCCATTCAACCCGTGTAGATTATGTCTGAATGAGAAATTTGAAATCCTAAAATTTAAAGACCCTCAAAATCTATTAAACGGTAGAAGTGAGATAGCAAACAGCTGCATGCACAGAATAAAATTTACCTTAGTCTAACAATACTTAAATAAATAAACAAACAAATAAGTAAATAAAACTAAACAAAAACTTAAAATCTTTAAAACTAAAACCTAAAATTCAGCTTGAATAACAAGCAGCGACTAGCCGCACCTGCTCTTAGATTAGAATACAAAGATTTCCTATTCTTCGACGTTTACTATATTTTTATAGACCTGAACAGAACATGTAAATAAGGCAATCTATTTAACTAATATATATTTATATATATATATATATATATATATATATATATATATATATATATATATATATATATATATATATATATATATATATATATATATATGAAGCAATCCAACAAAAGATATAAGCGTCAACTAATATCTTATAATTAGTGAAATATCCGGATAAAAACTGAAGCTCAATATACTGGATAGAGACATTAATATTATAATATAAAATGGAGTAATAAAATAAGGTGTCAATCAAATTTTATTATAATTCAAAGTTCAAGCAAAGTATGTTTTTGGGGTGATATGTTTGATCTTATGTATTTTTATGTATTTGTGTATATAATTTTATATATTTTCAAAGCGTAATTTTATTACCTGTAGTAGTATAACTGCGGTAATGGTCCTCTGAAGAGAAGAATTATCTTTAAAAATTCATGACCTAAGGACTTAAGGATACTTTGCTTGAACTTTGAATTCTAATAAAATTTGATTGACACCTTATTTTATTACTTCATTTTATATTATAATATATATATACATATATATATATATATATATATATATATATATATATATATATATATATATATATATATAGGTATATATATATATATATATATATTTATATATATATATATAGAATACAATATGAAACTAAAAGTAAACTTTAAGTAGATAGAACCTATAGTGAAATGGTAAAAGCTCAATATACGAGATAAAGAAATTATAAAGATAGGTGAAAGAAGAGTGATAAACATGTACGAATGTCCAGATTTATTTCAACTTCGATTGTTCAATGCAAGGTATATTCGGTAATAAAATTATGTTAATTATTCTTTCCTTAAGCCAAGGCTTTTCTAAGATCGAAATCTTATCATCAGAGGAATTACATAGATAGATAAGTTGGCAGTGGAAAAGCCAACATTCAACATTTGAAAAATATTAATGAAGAGTGAAAAAAGTTCGGGTAAAAAAGATATGGGGTTAGTCCAGTTGATAATTGCCCGTTGATAAGGTGTCCAACGTATCTATCTATGTAATTCCTCCGATGATAAGATTTCGATCTTTGAAAAGCCTTGGCTTAAGGAAAGAATAATAAACATAATTTTATTACCAGATATACCTTGCATTGAACAATCGAAGTTGAAATAAATCTGGACATTCGTACATGTTTATCACTCTTCTTTCACCTGTCTATATATATATATAGAATACAATATGAAACTAAAAGTAAACTTTAAGTAGATAGAACCTATAGTGAAATGGTTAAAGCTCAATATAAGAGATAGAGCAATTATAAAGATAGGTGAAAGAAGAGTGATAAACATGAACGAATGTCCAGATTTATTTCAACTTTGATTGTTCAATGCAAGGTATATTCGGTAATAAAATTATGTTTATTATTCTTTCCTTAAGCCAAGGCTTTTCTAAGATCGAAATCTAATCATCAGAGGAATTACATAGATAGATAAGTTGGCAGTGGAAAAGCCAACATTCAACATTTGAAAAATATTAATGAAGAGTGAAAAAAGTTCGTGTAAAAATGATATGGGGTTAGTCCAGTTGATAATTGCCCGTTGATAAGGTGTCCAACTTATTTATCTATGTAATTCCTCTGATGATAAGATTTCGATCTTTGAAAAACCTTGGCTAAAGGAAAGAATAATAAACATAATTTTATTACCAGATATACCTTGCATTGAACAATCGAAGTTGAAATAAATCTGGACATTCGTACATGTTTATCACTCTTCTTTCACATGTCTATATATATATATATATATATATATATATATATATATATATATTGTGGGTGTGTGTATTTATGCAAACATTGTTAAAAATAACAGAATTCGGATGTTTAATTATACCTGTTTTTATTTTTTCAATTTTTCTGATGTTTTTTTTGTATTAAAATCAAAAAAAATAATAAATGTTCCATAGGCTTCACGACGTTTTCGATTCCTTGTCGAATCATCCTCAGGTGTCAAAAGCAAATGCACAAAAAAGCTGGTGAAAAAAAGAGAGTTTTAAAAAGTCAGCTTTCTCCAGCTTTTTTGTTCATTTGCTTTTGACGCCTGAGGATGATTCGGCGAAGAATCGAAAACGTTCCTAAAAACTGTAAAACCTATGGAACATTTATTAATTTTTTTAAGTTTTAATACAAAAAATACCATAATAAAAATTGAAAAAATAAAAAAGGTATAATTAAACAGACGAATTCTGTTATTTTTAACAATGTTAGCATATATATATATATAAATTATTTCATGTATGTACATATATCATAAGGTGATATAATATATTGCGTATAGATTGCGTATATATATATATATATATATATATATATATATATAATATTCATAAATAAATATTAAATTTTTAATACCTACAGGCGCTAGCGTTTCAAGCTTATTGCTCTCATCAGTGCAGGAAAGTATCAATTTCAGACGTCAGACTAGAATCTGCAAGCAGTCGCCATATCCACTCGGCCAACGGAAACTGTCACGTAATTAAATGAAATTAAGATCTATATTACCTAGAAGCTGGCACAGATAGAAGACTAGTCTGGAGTGTTCGACAAACGTATTCGGAACTTTGCATATATATATTTATATATTCATATAGCCTTGAAAGTCTTCCAATCATAAAACTATATAAGATGTTATTTAAAATTATATTTAGTCCCAAGTTCATATTTATTGGAAATTTTCTGTTTTGTAAGTCAATCAATTCCCTGCAATTGCCATAGTAGTTTGCTCCTAAGAATTTACACTAACCTTTATATTAAACTATAATATTAATGTGTGTATATATATGTGTGTGTGTGTTTGTGTCTGTCTGTCTGCCTGTCTGTGTATGTGTGTGTGTGGGTGTGGGTGCGTATGTGTGTGTGTTAAGGTGTGATAAGAAAAAGACATTAATATTGTTGTTTTGTGTGCACCTCAATGTCTTAAGGGATGCTAATATGTGCAATTTTAATTAACATTTCAAATCTTCGTATGTATTTTATTTTCATTCTTGAGTTTGATGTGCTAGCAACATGACGTAATGAGAATCCACAGTTAATAACAAGAAACCAGTTTTCATTTCATGATGTGCTTCCATATGTGTTTAGTTTGATCAATTTCAATGTGAAGTCGTTCATACATGTATCTGCTTTTTAAATACATAAAATAAATTGCAATGTAAAATGAGAAATGAAATGTAAACATTATTTACACTTTAAATCATTTAAACGAAAATACGCACAGTCTCTACTGGGTTTATGCAGATCAAGTACTGTGTTATAGTAAATATAATTTGGTTTTATTTCTATGCTAGCATACTTATGCAGCATTGCCTATATTGAACATAATAATAAAACTTGGCAATTAAAAAGTTTTAATAATACAACGACTAACAATTTGTTGATAAAATTAATACGCGTATTTAGAAAAATAGTCCCCAATATTAAATAATAATAGATTAATATGCAGGTTTTTTTAACCTTTTTTATTATGCATCATCTTCGAAGAACCCGGTTAAAACATCCGCATTACAAATATGACATTACTTTTGTTTGGAACTTTTTCAGAATTTTATTCACTCCAAACAAGGGGGCACATTGACTTCATTATACATTGCTGGATCTTGAAGAAATGGGATATTCTAGCTGGTCACTAAGAGAAAAGCCGTAACAGCTGAGTTGGTCAGACATTGAGCAGTGATAGTGATGGTCACTATTAGAAGGCTCAAATCGTTGATACTACTGACTAAATAAGATAGATTCATTTTTCACTAGTAACTCTAAATGTATAAAATACGAATTATATTGCTTGTCCAAAGAAATGTCAACAGGAATAATAAAAGTTGTTAATTGTTAATAATACAGCGCTGTGCCTTAATTTCATGAAAATCTTTTTATTCCAGCCAATCGGACGCATTACCACGGCTTCGTAGTAGAATCGAACACCTATCGACACCACACATGACACACACACACAATTATTGCGGACCTCTTATCTTATGACACGATGGCCACCCACCTGGTTACAAGTGTATTAAATGTAAATAAGAGCCAACATAATTGATTCGCCTAACTCAATTTGATGGTTCAGTTGCCTCAACCATAGAAATATGTAAAAGAAAAGTTGGCGCCTCATGAGTGCTTGTCTTAATAGGAAATTATAATACTTATATTGTAAATAATAGAAACTTATGTGTGTGCGGGGGTGCGCATTTATGTGTTTTATATAGAGATCAGCGTATGTAGATATATATATATATATATATATATATATATATATATATATATATATATATATATATATATATATATATATATATATATATATTAGTACTTCATGTATCCACATAAAATATTATAAGGAGATATATTTTTTTATGTATCAGTTTTCAGTGTTTACTTCAACAG
>OY744516.1:231698083-231705583 GCA_963556195.1 Sepiola atlantica | reverse complement strand
TATTATTACACGAAAATAATAGAAAAGAACAATCAAGAAACAACAAAGAAACAACCAAATACCCAGAACAACCAAGAATACCACGACAAATGTAACTAGTACTCTTTTTTGTCTACAAAAATGAATACAATATATATATTGGTGATTCTCAAAGCAAAACAATTTGTAAATTCAGCAGGTGTTTGGACATGATGCTATGGGTGTAACGCAAATCAAGGAGTGTTTCCACCGATTCAGAAATAGCCGCACATCAGCGGAGAAAGTTTATTTGGACTGCAGTATTAAAAGTGTGAGGAAAAAGTAAGGAGAAAATGAAGATTCAAAGAGAAAAAGAAAGGGAAAAGTGAATGGGGGAGTGTTATAGAGGTTGGAGATGAAAAAAGTTTAACCATGATCAGGCAAGAGTCTTTGTTCTGTGAGGATGATCTTGCTTATTAAGGGTGATAGGTTAAAGAAACCATTACGTTGCTTGATGGTGGTGGAGGCGGTGATGAGGGCAGTTTCTAATAATCTTCGCCGACATTTGTTGTGGATATATTTAGTGATTTTGGCTTTCTCATGTTCCAAATATCTCAAATATTCCATACCCACCCTTTCAATCACCGCCCTCCTCCACCCCCCACCCCCCAATCCCTTACTCATTGCTATCATTTTCCAAATATTTCAAATATTTCACACCCTATCACAACAAATCCTCCCTCTCCCCCACTCAACTATTTTCTCCCATACCCCTTCTTAAATTCCCTCATTTTCTCAAAACGCTCTCTAAGACCATAACTTTTCGCCCATCCACCAAAATCACAGCCCCCCCCCCTTCCTCTCTACCAATCCTCCTTTCCCTGCATACACCCCCAATACACAAACATTCCAACTTACTTTTTTCCCCTTCAATCTTGAACCGCAGCCATCTGGTCAAACATCCCCCTCCCCCCTCTTCCTCACCTCCCTCTCTGCCATCCACTTTACCCCTGCTCATCCCCCACCTCTTTCTCTTACCACCAGCCACAGTAGTCCTGGCTCACCCCACCCTTCCATTTTTTCCCCACTCATTCTTTTCTACATTCATTTCCATTTCTCTAACAAATACGGACGTCCACCTAGCAGTTGGCCACTATTTCATTCTATTTTTCCCAATATGTCTACCCTACATGTATCTGTGCTTGCATGACATTTTTTTCTCTATTTTATCATCCTGATGAAGTCTTATAAATAAAGACGAAACGTTGATGTACACATAAAAAACATCCATTTTTTGGTTTTCCTTTTTCATTTTCCCATATATATATATATATATATATATATATATATATATATATATATATATATATATATATATATGATCAGGAAAGGGGGGAAATGTTCTGACGTAATAGAAATTGATATAAGAAAAACAAAATAATATTATTTATGTATTTATCAACGTTACGTCTTTACTAAAAGACTTCCTCAAGATGATTATCTTGAAGAAAACATCATAACAAGTAAAGAATGTTTTTGGCCGCTAGCTCAAAAAAACTCAAAATATGAGATACACAATAGATGGTGCCGGTGGTCAGCAAGGGTGGGAGTATGACTTCAATAGGAAGTGGGGGGTGTTAGAATCAATGCGGAAAGGGTGGGTGGCGAACTTCGTCGCGGTTAGATTTAACGACTGAGAGAATGGTATCATGGCGAACGTCCTCACCACCTCTCAAAAAGGAGGAGGTAATACCTGGGAGGATTATATCATAAAAACAGAACAGATAGTACACTACTCCCCCACAAAAAAACAGAGAAGATAATGATGGAACGAACATATACTATACCTCCCCCTAGAAGAGGAGGTAATACCTAGGAAGATCGACCGTGGGTATGGTATCATGACAACAGAACACATACTGCAATTCCTCAGCCCTCACTACAAAAAGGAGAAGGTAGTCCCTGTGACGATGCTCTCATAACAAGACACCTTATGCGCATGTATGAATTTTATCATCGCCTTCCTACGCGTTAGTGGCTGCCTGTTGATTGCGGAATGAAGTGCTACACAACGTGTGCGTCGGATTACCGATGTTCTCAAGATGACTGAACGCGTTGAGCAAAGGTACTGCATCGAATTTTGTCAAAAGCTAGGTGATTCTCAAAGCAAAACAATTTGTAAATTCAGCAGGTGTTTGGACATGATGCTATGGGTGTAACGCAAATCAAGGAGTGTTTCCACGATTCAGAAATAGCCGCACATCAGCGGAGAGTGACCAGGGTTCTGGCAGGCCCCGAACTGCTCGGAGACCAGCCGTTGTTGAGAGGGTGCGAAATTTAGTGATGGAAGATCGTCGTTCAACCGCGCGGGAGATCGCCCAAGAGGTCGGAGTGTGACAAAGTATCCGAGGCCCCATGAGATTCGGGTACCCTGGTGACACGCTAGTATGCATCTTGGTGGTGATGCTATATCAACTGAGGGTCCTGCGTCGATACGAAGTGGAGATATAAAACTAGTATATATTTAACGTAGAAACGAACTTATTCAAACGACAGAACGAGACGCCAGATAGTCTCGCGGAATCGTGTAATATAGTCGGAATCAATACCACCGAAGGCGCGAAAACAGTTGCCAGATGGGAGGTGGAGATTATAGAATTCCATATCGCAAATTTAATTCCGAAATATCAATAAAGCGATATTATTTCGTGACAGCTGTTTTAAAAGATGTTACGACGTTGGAGAGCCTACTTGACAGAGATTTATTTGGACCTGTCATCTTTAATTACAGACCATGCACCGAGCGTGTGACAGAATGAGAAAGAGTTTGTTTTTGGCGATAATGCCAGACTAAAGAGAAAATCCCAATTATTTTGGGAAAAGAAAGAGTGAGGCGCCCGTCCCCACCCTCCTTGAGAGAGGAAAACACTCAGGAAGTAAGATGGCGGAGAAGGGGTGTGTACGACGATAGACATCTTTAATAAAAATAGTTTTTTTTCACGCACGAGCATTGACAGTTAGAGTTGGATTGAGTTAGAGTTGAGCGGACGCCCGGCGCGCGTCGTGGTGGCGTGAGTCGAAGACAACAAACCGGACGAAATTCTAACCATCGCCTTCGCCTGTTAAATTGTGACTTAAACAACTACGTGTGTAAAGAATTCGCACACACAGAGAACTAACAAAATAACTTAGAGAAACACAACTTTTGCTAAAGACATTTACGAGTACAGTAGGCATTAATCCAATTATTTTATTTTATTAATAATTACTCTTCTATACAAAAAAAACCCGACCGAGTTGTTGAACATTGTTCTGTTTCTTTTGTTCTGCTTTGACTGATATTTCGCCCCCACAGAGCCAACCGGTTGCCGTTCGCCCAGTAATCGCTTGCTGATATAAACAGTTTCAACGTGGGAGTATTTTGTAGCTGGACGAGACGACAAGATCGGCGACGTCATCATCATCATCATCATCATCGTCGCGATCCCGGCCTAGAGGAATTTAGATCTATATTTTTTATTGCCACTACGACGATCGGCATGAGTGGGGTTCACAATCCGGCACCGCGACCAGGATATCACACCTTTGCGTTTGACCACCAGCGGCAGGGAGTGGGGTTCACAGGAGTGAGTAAAGATTCCGCACATGCAATTTTGCGTGATGATTTGAACATGCACAGAGTGGCTGCGAAATGTGTACCCAAGTTGTTGTCGCTGGAACAAAAGGACCTCCGTTTTCAAGTTACACAGGACCTTCTGGGAACCGCCAACACTGATCCTGGTTTTCTGAACACAGTGATAACTGTATTAAGTCATGGGTGTATGGGTACGACCCAAAAACAAAAAGACAGTCGTCGCAATAGAAGCATCCCAAGGTCAAAAAAAGCGCGACAAGTGCGAAGCAAAATCAAGGTGATGCTGACTGTCTTCTTTGATATCCGAGAAGGTTGCCAACATCCCTAAGTGAAAGTGGTACTGTGGAACCGACTGGATTCGAACTTGGAACACCCAGGTCTTCAGTCCGTGTCAATATCCACTTAACCACTGTCACTTCCAGGTGTGTTTCCGGTAGTAGATGGATCGGTAGGCGAAGTGTGTGCAAGGGTCTTACTTTGAAAGGGATTAGGGTCCCAACCCCGTCAGGTATGTGGAACATTTTGTTATGGTTTACGGTCAGATACCTTTTTAAACAGGCCTCGTATATACGATATTTTAAAATCTAATGTTGTATTATAGAATTAAATATGCCTAATATGTTTTGATGTAAATATAGTTAGGCTAGATTGAAAATACATATGAACACTTTAATATTTAATTCTCAAAAAATCTATAAAGCTCCTTTAAAGATGTAATAGTCTTGAAAGTGGAGCACCGTGAAATCGAGAAAAGTTTGTTGTCATTTGCGACAAAGCGAGTTTCGCTCGAGCGTTGAACACTGTGGACAGCAATAGCGCTTCCCCTGCCTCTCCGGGTAAGTGTATCTAAATTTTAATTACTGGCTGTGCGAATTACTAGTATCTGTGTGGACCTCAGCGTTTGTTTCGTAATTCTTGCCTAAATCTACGAACCTTGTTCGATCCCATGCGACTGCCTGCAACCACCACTCTTGCACTGGTGAGGGTAAAAAGCCCGACACGATATCATCTGTAGGTAAAAACACTTTAATATTTTATATATATATGTATAAAGGAGTAAGGCTACCAACATCTGTAAAATGTTTTTTTTTCAACATTTAGTTATTATTTTGTTATTTTACATTTTATAATTTTATATAACGCGTTTTAAGCGGTGGTCCACTATCATCAGATATGCAAATGGGTTGACATATGATTTACTGATGAGAGCGGACCACCGCTTGAAACGCGTTATATAAAATTATAATATGATAAAATAAAAAAATAATAAATAAATGTTGAAAAAACACTTTTTACAAATGTTCGTAGCCTTTACATATATACTTTTCTCTCGTTGGAACGGCACTAATACTACACTACCCTCTTCTCTCTCTCTCTCTCTCTCTCTGTCTCTCTCTCTCTCTCTCTCTCTCTCTCTCTCTCTCCCTATATATATATATATATATATATATACAGGGTGGGCCAAAATAAGGGTCCTATCTTTAAATTTGAATAACTTGAATTTGAATAACTTCCACAAAATAAAAGTTAAACTCACCAAACTTTATGTGTGTGTAGACTGACCCTTCCGAGATTTTTTGAAATAAACAAAACAAATTTTAGCCGAAAACACTTCTTAAAACTTACAAAAATTAAAGTATTGTTTTTTACACTGTTTTGAGTTTTTTAAGCAAAAATAATGTTTTCTAAATGAGGGTACGTTCCTTAGGGCTAATACGGCTCATGATTGCTTCGGAAGGGGTCCTTTACTTATTCTAAAAAAAAAAAAAAAAATCAATAAATAAAAAAGTTATGAATTTTTAAAAATAGGACCCTTATTTTTGCCCACCCTGTATATATATATATATATATATATATATATATATATATATATATATATATATATATATATATATATATATATATATATATATATATATATATTCAGTCGCAATAAATCTAACTTGAACTCTTGGGACGATTATCAGACATGTCTTACTTGTTGTTGGAATATCGCCCATTCTGATGATAATAAAAGTCGAGACATTCCAAATTGGTCACTCAACCTTGTATATGTTCGATGGTTTATGTATATATTTATATATTGATACTGTTACCACATTGAAATACTTTATTGTATAAATTGAAATAGATGTTGAGACGTTGTTTCGTCAGGGTCGCCGAACTAACAACATAGCAACGTCTACAGACCAGAGTTTGGCTACAACTCAAGGTGGCAAATCTGCCGAGAGCCACTGAAATGATGGAAAAAAGCAGAAAAGTCTTGGTGGCCACTTGATAACTTCTTGCGAAGTTAATTAAATCAGCATTTTAAATTAAAATTTATTAATGTCTAGGATTTCCCGTTTGAAAGTCTGGGCCAAAAACCTATTTACGGATATAGTGTTTATCAAGTTGTCCAGAAATCGCACTCCCCGTTTGCCATTCTGCCAGTAGCTATTTCAATCTAGTGGAGTTTGGAAATAACCTCAACTGCCAAGGTGACTTATCTGGATGTGCTTCGCCATTATAAACCGAATTATAAAAACAGAGACAATATTAACATAGAAACAAACGAAAATAAAAAGAATTGCTATCAATGTGTCTATCAAAGTAAAAACATAGCAATGTTTGTCTGCATTCACGAATCATCCATTTGGTGTTTGTAATGCGTGCAAGCACCTCTATAAGAAGACTTATTCGACACGCAATTAGTCAGTCTGCCATGTTTCAATTTTTAAAAAACGTACATGAAAGAGAATCCAAATCTAATTTATGTACACCCGAATTCTAACCCTAACCCTAACCCACCATCAATAATTTATAACATTACACGTTCAGAATAAAGGTTAATATATTAATAAATATTTGCTTTAAAAGGACAGATATAATAATTATACTTTTACAGTTGAATAGATGGATAAAATACACCAGAAATAGAATGGAAAATTCTAAGAATGCCAAACACGTATAAGTCATTGAATGCGCCTTTCTATTTACATATTTGGACATATGTAAATTTCTTCTCTCAACGTTTTTCTATGTTTCAAAACGCGATAATTAAAACGTATGTCATGTAGGAGTGGGTTCGATTTACTACATAAGATCACGTGTTTTCTTGTCGATACTTTTTTGAACTTCTAAATTTAAAGAGAGTTTTTCATTCAACTTCATTTAATTTAGTATACCAACATAATGATACGCAAATATTTTCTGGGTTAAAGTATAATTGATTTTTATTCAAAATATGGTTGTATAAAAAAATAATGTTATTATATATATAAGTTATTTACCCATATATATATATATATATATATATATATATATATATATATATATATATATATATATATATATATATATATATATATATATATAAACGGCGTTCCAAAAATCACTGACACTTACTATTAAGTACTGACGTCACATAGAAAATTCCAGTCTTTACTCATAATGCTGAAGCTGAAGCTGCTGGATAAGCTGAATTTTGTATGGACACATGTCCATGCCATGCAAAATCTTTTGTAAGGAGGCTCGTTAAACTTTCAACTGTCGGGATCTTCTTCTCGTTAAAACTGTTGGATCTTTTTTCAAACTTCACTCCAATTTTTCCCGATTGACTTCAGTTCTTACTGAACGAGACCTTCCAGATCTTGGGGGGTCACATATTGCTCTTTTTTTTTAAACGGCTTATCATGACTTCAATGGAATTGATACTTGGCGGATCTCTAGTGGTAAAATGTCGTCGATAACACCGCTGGGTTTCTGAATTTGACCCATGTGACTCAAAGTACCATTGTACAATGTGTGTTCGTTCCTCAATGGTGTATTTGCTCATGATAGCGTCTTGAGGATAGCTTCAACTACTCTGAAAATAAAAAAATAAAAAATATTTCAAAACAAAGAAGTTATGAATTATTTCTAAGTGT
>OY744516.1:231690583-231693083 GCA_963556195.1 Sepiola atlantica | reverse complement strand
TTTTTTTTCAGCTACAGGAGGTCTTAATAAATTATGATATTATACAACAACGGAAAAAGACTGTCGCCCTCAATGAGTCTTGTGTCAGGCGGAATTCTTAATGATAACGCTTCAGTGTAAGGGATTCCCACCAGGGAACACATTAACTCGGTACTGCTTCCCTGCTGATTACGACTTGGTCGTCTTCAAATCCAATGTCAACAATCTTGTCACAAACTGCCCCCATAAGTAATCAAACGCAGGTCATACCATTGATCAATTTTAGTACTCCCATAATATTCCTCATCTTTCGACTCACAATTATTTCGTCTCCTTAACTTTTATCCTTGAGTGGCACTTGGATTTGGTAGGTCGCGATCCAATAGTAAAAAAAGACGCGTTTTATTTTATTTTATATTTTATTTTATCTCTAAGAATCGCATTCTCGTTTTATTGGGGGGAGGCAGCATGTATCATGGACAACAAGAAATGATCTATTTTTTGGGGATCAACTTTTAAATCGTTGATGAGTAATTGCTTAGCAACTTCACCCAGATGTTCATTTTAACACCCCCCCCCTTCAATTTATAATGATTTTCTTTGCATCAAATGGCCTTCCTCGAACATAATTCTCTTCTTGGTTTCATGTAACTTTAAAGTAAAATTTTCTTCAATTTTTTTTTGGCGGGGGGAGGGGGTCATAACCTCATTATATTTGATCGATTCGGTTTGCTCACTTTGAATTTATTCCACTCAGAACCGTACTCAATGTATTTGAATTATCCACTCATTCGGTTGATCTTTGCTTCAATAAAAACATCAACTACCTTGACAGTTTATTATGTCAGCCTCCTTTTTCTTTAAGTAAATCATTTTTCAATAAGTTCTGATTAAAGGAGACTCCTCTTCATGGGCGTCACTCGAATCGAGTATACGGGTAACTAGGGGCTTCATTTGAGAAAACATATGAGAAAACAGTCAAACTCGAGACCCACACATCACAGATCGCGCATGCATTATCGTTTAGTAATTGATTTTCGTAGCGCACTATTCAACGTGATGACGCCGTTTACTTTCACATCTTTCCATACCACTACTTATTCCCTCTCTACACTCCAATACACTCCACTCTCCCAAGTGCACTCGCTTCTCATGTTGTGTGACCAATTCCACACCTTTTCATACCATCGTGCAAACAATCCTTTAACCCCTCTTTCTGTCCTCCAACTCTCCTAACTCCCACATTCAGTTCTGAATAAAATATTTACTTATGATAGGACTGGTCGCCCATTCTTACAACGTGATTAGCCCATCTCAAACGATTTTTAACAATTAAACAAGACTAAATTTCACTTTGTCACATCTAGAATCTAAGTCGACAAAATAAAAAAATCCGCTGTCAAATTTGAAGAAAGGCTATTTTATTAGGCAGTTTGGAACCACCTCTATCTTTGCTATTGTTGTGTAGAAAACAGACAGGATGCTTCAGGTTTGGGGTCTCGCTCCCTTTACTTTTTGTTTCCCCTTGATTCATAAGTAATTTGGTATCGTCCGATCGCGTTTGGTGTCAAAGCCAGACTCCTAGATTTACTCTATTGTTCCTATCTCGTCTGATGTCATTTCTAATTTTCTATTGTTCCCACAGAAAACGATAGTCAACCACCTGACCTGCCGGTGCCAACCCTTACATCCTTATTAACTTAACAACAATCTTTCGGCGAACATAACTTATTACCTTCTGATGTACACGAAATATTTAACACATATACATCATCATCATCGTTGTTGTTTTATTTCACTCCTGGTAAAGGAACCCGGTCCTGGTTTCTTTCCACCTTGTTTTATCTCCGGCTAGGCGTGGCCAAGTAGGACTTAGTTGACTATCGAGGTCATCTCTCAACCGCATGTTTGGCCTTCCTCTAAGTCTTTTTCCATTGCTTCGGATCTTCTATATCTCTGTATGTCCACCTGGTTTCTGTAAATCTCGAAAGGTGACTTGCCCATATATGTTTTGCCGTTCGTTTACTCCAGTTTTCTGTCTGATTCAAGTGTTTCTTTTTTATTTCTATCACGTAAATCGATATCACATATTACAGGATACGTGATATATTATATACGATAAAAAGTGGTTTAAAATTTAAAAAAATCAATTGGTTTTATCCTCCATATAGTATACACGTTAAAGTTGACATACCAAATAAATTTTATATAAAAAGGAAAATAACTTTAAAGAACATGAAACTTTAAGGTAATTACTAAATAAAAATACAATAAAGGTATCTTATTAAACCATGATAAATTTAACCATGATAAATATAAATAATACCATAATTTAATCCAATTAATTTTTAGAATATTAATGTCACGGCCGACGGTAGCGTCATGTCACATTCTCGTATTCCATTTGATATTAACACATTAAAGAGCCGAAGAGGAATAAGGCAAAAAGGTAGCCAACAAAAGTAGGTATTTATAGAAGTAATGGGTTTGAACATAGTGACTCTCTCTCTCTTTATCTCTC
>OY744516.1:231568083-231685583 GCA_963556195.1 Sepiola atlantica | reverse complement strand
CTCGAAAGGTTGCCTGCCTATCTATGACCCAACAAATTTAAGTTACATGAGTAACACTATAAAACACGAGTACTCTTATAGCTGACGCATCATGTTTCCGTGACTTCAACGTTCGGGCAGGTCTCGGAAGCGCCCGAGAGTTGACGAAACTATTAACCGAGAAACATTTGCTTATAAATAGTTTGTTTTCGTTAAAATAAGAAAACAAAATTTTAAAAAATTGTTTAAAAACAGTTGTTGCGGTGTTTATGTTAACAAGAAAAAAATTTTAAGAAAATAAAACATTAAAAAAAATAAGGTAAAAAAAACAATAACATTTGCTTAACAGTTGTTTAGTTATGGTTTGATTTTTTTGTCGTAATTTATCGGCTGCCAGTCTTCAATTAAGCGTTTGCCAGTTTTCGCCTGGTCAACTCTCGAGCGCTTCCGTAACCTGCACGAACGTTGACGACGCGAAGTCACGGAAACATGGTGCGTCAGCTATAAGAGTACCAAAATATGCAATACATAACTTTTGACTACCATTGATACAGTGATTCAAGTGGCGTATTATAATACGAGATACGCAGATCCAATCAGCTAGTTGAACAGCGTTCATGGTGACGTGATGTCAAATATTCACGTATTCCGAATTGTATATTCAGATTGGATTTCAGACCATTATAGCTGCAGATAGTCGCTTCAATGTGAAAACATCGTAAATAGGCAGCGAAGAAAGCAAATATTCCAAGGGAGAAATATTTTATGAAGGATGCAAGTATCGGAACGTGATATCTCGAGGGGAAAACATTGTTCAAACATTATCAGCTTAATATTTTATGCTGCCTTCATTTTGATTTTTACGCATTATATTGAATGTCTCTCTTGAAAAGTGACAAGAAGAAAAGGATACTGAATATAAAATAGGTTTTTTTTTTTTAGTACGTGTTAAAATATTTTCTAACACGTTTACCTGATAAAAAATAAAGACCAAACAAGTCGAATATTTCGAATTCTGCAATATTAATGACGTCATTCCACTTCGGAACAATCAGATTGCATCTAAGTGTTTTGTTTCATAACTTGATGACTGCATTGAAATAAGCGTCAATTTCTTTGTCTGGTTTTTCATTAAAATAATATTTTTGGGGAAGAACAATTCCCGAATGAAAATATTTTCTATTTTTATTGGATAAAGAATAAAACATTTTCCATTGTTTGATTGTTTTTTTAATAAAAGACAACGAAAATAACTAAGAATTCATAAAGAAGGGAAAATCGAAAAAATAATGATTTTCAAAAACAAACAAATAATTAAAATACTTGAAGAACATTAAAATAGATTTGAGTAGATCACGGCCATGACCCAACAAACCCTTTTCCTTAATACAATGAATCCCTTATTTAAACTAATAGCCACGAAAAAATTATTTGAAGACTGCGGGTAACATGAGTGTGAACAAATACATAGAAGACATTGCCAGGGCTGATGCGAGGTCAGTAGGCTCCCCTTACCGTGCTAGAAAAATCCTCGCGCCGACTTGTATCCTATTTCTCCGCAAGGCCACCATCCGCCCATGCATGAAATATTGTCGTCACATCTTGGCTGGTGCACCAACCACTAGTCTTTCCCTCTTAGACAGGGTCCAAAAAAGAGTCGCTAATCTAATAGGTCCCTCACTATCCACCAAGCTTCAGCCCCTGTCTCATCGTTGCAATGTTGTATCCTTGTGCTTATTTTACAAGTACTTCAGTAGAATGTGCTCCGATGAACTTGCTGCTCCCCCCCCCCTCTCGACGTAAATCCACCCGACCAACTCGACAATCAGTTAAATCTCATCTATTTACTGTGGAGGTCCCGACATGCCGGAGAGTTTCTTTTCCAGAGCTGCCAATCTTTGGAACCCCCTCCCTGCTCCCTGTTTCTCTGACTGTACCGAAATGCAGATATTTAAATGCTATTTAAACAAACATCTCGCGGCACAACTCATCTCTTAGGATATCTCCTTTAATTTCCGACACTTAATCCACAGTAGTCCCTGGGGTTAACTTTAAGAGTTTTTTTTAATTAAGTTGACTGGATTTTTACCGATCAAAAATTCAAAAATTTGATTAGACTATATTTTAAACAGGTGGGAACACTCGGCCTCCTTATAAAAGAATATTTGAAATCATAAAACCCATCATTTTACTGGAATTTTCCCAAACTAAAATAGGTTTAATATGTGGCACAATGTCGGATTTATCGGGATTATTTCATTAATTGATTGTCTATCTATTTGTAACATGATTACCCCGGGGTGATCAATTAAGTGTTTTGTTTCCGAATTTGATGACTGTATTCGAATAATCGTCTGGGTTTTTTTTTCATTAAAATATTGTTTTTTTTTTAATACTTCCCAAATGAAAGTATTTCGTTTTCATTCATCCAAATAATAAAAGTGAACGCGCGTGTGTCCGGCTCACTTAAATAATCACGTATGCAAATTTAATTTTATGAACAAAAAGCGAGAGTCTTAATCTTTATAATAACTGATAATAATTAAAAAATAAAAGTGAACGTACGTGCGTCGAGTCATTGTATTAGTAGTAGTAGTAGTAGTAGTAGTAGTAGTAGTAACAACTCAATTGTTTTACTGACCTTTCGTTTTTTGTTTCTTTTTTTAATTTGGTGATGTCCATGTTTTATTAAATTAATCTAATTATGTTTTCTTTTTCTTGTCGATTAATTATATTTTCTCATCGATTAGTTTTGTCTTCCTTTTCTTATCGATCAGTTTCGTTTTAATGATTTTAAATACTGAATAGTAATTAAATTGCGAAGCGATAGCGAGCGGCCAAATCCAGTTAGAAGAAACCTTTTCCATTGTTTGATTTTTTAAATAAAATATAGTGAAAATAACGGAGAATTTATGGAGATTTTTTTAGGAGTAAAGATAGAAAAATAATAATTTTCACAAAGGCCAACAATAAAAAAAATAATAATTTTCACAAAGGCCAACAATAAGAAAAAAATAATAATTTTCACAAAGGCCAACAATAAAAAAAAAAAAATTTTCACAAAGGCCAACAATAAAAAAAAAATAAAAAATAATTTAAATGATTGAAGAATATTAGAATAACTCTCAGGGCACCGCATACCATGGAGCTCTACAGACAAATATTCGGAGGAAAAGGCTGAATAAAATTAAATGCCCTAACAGAATCGGAACGGCGCCTGAACGCAATAGCGAATCATGTCGGGTGAAATATATGTCTGAAAACAAAACTGAGGAATATCACAAGAGAAGTGGAAGCTCATAGCATAAGGAAGAAGCTTCAAGCCAGAATAAAGATATAAGAAGCATTCCTAGAATCGATGCCAAAGACATGGAGAAAAACGGCTTAAAGAAAACTACAGGAGGTCGAGTTTTTTCTAGAGCTGGAGACAGGCTTCTTTCTTTAATATATGTGTTTAAAACATTAGCCAATGGTAAAAATATAAAAGGATGACGCCATAGAGGTTTAAAATAATTCGGAGGATAGCAATAAAATCCTTTTAATAATTGTAATTAAATAAAGCTAACTAATTAATAGTTAATTTAATTAATTTTTTAATTTTAAACTGCAGTAAAAAGTTGTGTGGACTGGAAATCAGTGAGTCAATCGAACTTGACTGTAGTTAGTACTTGAGCTAATAAATAAATTGCTACTAATGAATAATATATCTAATAATAGTTGCTTGCCTTTCACCATTTTAATACGCTAGTAGGGATGAATTACTAAGTTATATCACATTGCGCGGCTTGTTTGATTTCGATGTTAATTTACATACATGTGAAGGCGTGATATGATTTCGGGATATACTCTTTCATGCGTGTACATGATATATATTACGTTTACCAAATTTTTATTTGGTATGATTAAGATATTATATTCTCTGGAAATAGGAGTCTTGAAAAGTATTTATTTATTTATTTATTTATTTATCATTTTTAGTATGAAATCAATAGGTTAAGTTAACACCAATTAAATCTTCTAATTAGCGGGTCTGAGTATGAATTTATATATTAAACCCCAGAAATTCAAATTATTTTATGTGACTGTGCAATTAGGGATATATTGTTCCTTAAACCTACATATAATTTTATTAATTTAAAGGTATATTTGAATATGTAATCGAGTAAATGTGAGTGTATTATTGCAAATTGCTTCCCTGTAATCTGTGTATGTAAACATTTAGTATATTGGGAGATCTATGTGTGGGTGGTTGGTTGTCTACTAATGTTTGGCCGACGAGAAGTGTGCGTGTGTGTGAATTTAATTCGAGCTTGTCTTCTATTGATTCGAGTATGCGTAACGTCTTGGTGGGGAGAGGAGGGGAGGAACGTTTTATGCTAATGATGTGATGTGTGTGTATTTTATGCATGTATATGAGTGGCCTTTTCATTGTGTAAGGGATGCAAGGGGGGATTTATAGCGGGTGGTTTGGGAAATAAAACCTTTAGAAGAGTCCCGCTCCTAGCTATGACCTTGTAAAAGTTATTTTTTATTATTTTTTATTTTTTGCTGGCTTATTTTATTCCGTCTGATTTATTTTGTAACAATTAAAAAATTTATATTTAGTTGATCG
Source organism: Sepiola atlantica (assembly GCA_963556195.1). Lineage (NCBI taxonomy): Eukaryota > Metazoa > Mollusca > Cephalopoda > Sepiida > Sepiolidae > Sepiola > Sepiola atlantica. The sequence continues at coordinate 231,680,992 of OY744516.1, read as the reverse complement.
TACAGCCCCGTAGAGATGTATTAACATCGAAACACTAGTCAACTCACTTAGGCTGTTCTAATGATTATATATATATAAATATATATATATATATATATATATATATATATATATATATATATATATATATATATATATATATATATATATATATATATATATATATATAAAAGTAAGTTCGTAATCCGAGGCAGTATCAATGCGATATAGGTACCTGAAGGTGGAACAGATGAACAAAAATAAATGAGAAGAGAAAATATGAATGAAATCTCAAATCAATTTATTAATATTTCACGGTTTAAATACTAGAACAGTAAATAGAAAAAAGGTTTACTGTCAAGCAATTTAAAAGGTCCGGAGTAGGGGGGAAAACTTTAATTTTCGAGAGTGGAACCTCTCATTATCAAAAGAAAAGATTAAAAAATATGACCGAGTGGTCGAAAAAGCGATATGGACACAACTGTTGACGAAATGCCGCAGAGAATTAATGGAAGATTCACAGAAAATGAATAAAGATAAGCTAATTGGATATCAATATTAAATATTCTTATCATAATTTATTTTTCTAATTTATTGTATAATTATTCAGCTTTAAGCTTGTCATCTTATTAATATTTATATTTTTTATTTTATATACTTTATTATTTTTTTTATTTATATATATATATATATATATATATAACATAATTATTTATTACTCTATACATGACTGCCTGTTGTCAACTTACTAAACATGCTCCATCTAGCGACAGCTTTGAACAATTATATATATATATATATATATATATATATATATATATATATATATATATTTAATTTTTTTATTTATTTATTTAGTACAGAAAATCAGTACAACGTCGGTACCGTCGGTTTCGAGTTCGGAAGGTGTCCGAACTTCTAAACTTTCTTCAGCCTCTGTTGATACTGTTGCGAAAAAAACAAAATGGTGGATCCCGTGTTATTTGAGATAAACGCTGCTTGGTCACTGTGGTAAAAAGTGTGTTTGTTTTCTTTTTTCTTTTTTTTATATTCCGCCTACTTATTGTGACATATGTGAGTCTAAAATTAATTAAAGACTAATTAAAAATTAGAAATTAAAATGAAAATTAAAAATTAAAAATTAAAATGAAAATTAAAATGTCTTCCGCTGACTGCTTTCTACTTTGGAAGTCGTTTTTTTTTGTTGTCTGCTGATGATTCTGGGCTGCGTCGGTGGTTGTTGCCAATTAATAAACAGAAATACATCATTCGCAAAATATAAGTACTTCTTTATTATAACAAATGCTTCGGGAAAAGAGAGACAGAAAGCTTTAATTACTGGCGTCTTTTCGGATCTCACATTTGTTATCGCCAGTTTCGATGGTTTTCTAACAAAACAAACTTCCTTAACTGACTTCTTCAAGAACGCGTTAAAAATAACAACTTGTCGTATCGCTTCTTGTTGATCAAAAGGTAAACGCATTTGCATCTTACATAGAACTTTGACCACGTGACAGCTTAAATCAGATCGTCTCCGTTTTCGATACCAGCTGTCGCGGGTAGAGTATCCCAAAGTCTCCGCAATGTAACACTACATGCAACACTTTGAATGCTACGCTTTGAAACTTGGTAAAGAAAAATTCCTCCAGTTTGAAACTTGAATAAAAAAAAATCTGATTTAAAAAAATAAATAAATTTGTCCGCTTGTTTGCATACGTGTTTATCTAAAACTTCACAATTAATAATATGTCAATTCTAAATATAAATGTAGTATCTCCATAGTGTCATTCATCTGTCGGCTGACAATAATTTCGCTTCATTAACCTTTATCCTCGAGTGGTCCTTGGACTTAAATAAGTAGTGAAAGAATATTACAGTAAGTCTGATATTAAGCAACATTATTATTTATGCTATTAAAGAAAATTTATTTGATGTATGCGCTTCAAATTGCCTAAGATTAATAAAGTATTAAATTTAATCCGGTGATTGTTTTCAAATTGGGTTAAAATCCGTATATTACTTTATAGTTAATACTTTCAATTCGTAAAATAAATGAAAAGAAACACATATTGAAAAGAACTGAAACAAAATAACTATTTTCTGTTTCAGAATTATTGAGATTAAGTTTTTTAATAATTTTGATTTTTTATGTAAGTCGCTCCAGACAAGGCATGAAACCACTTGATGTAAGGAGATAAAAAAAATACTACTTCAAGGTCAAAAACTAGCCAACGATAAGTGTTAGCTGGATAGATTAGAACCCAGAAATCAGCAATTATCCCCCTTTGTCAGAAACATCGCTCATGGAATGTAAAAACTAAAAGACACAATAAGGAAAGCTGCCGAAAGTAAAACTACGGTCAGTCACTTTCTACTCTCACTATTATTTATATTATTCGGACTATTGTTCTCATCTTGGTACCATGGTGCAACTGATAAACGAGTTAAACAATAATCAGTTCTAAGTAGTTAGGGTTAGGTTAGCGTTATTTATCAATATACAAATTAAAGGTTTATACTAAGAATACGATTACGAATTTCTTAATGACCGACGGAACAAGAGAAAGCTACCCCTGTGGATTAAATAAATTAAATTTCCCGTTTGAAATTCCGTACAGATTCCCGAGTTTGACATAAAGATTCCCGAGTTCGATAAGACGTAGTTGAAAAAAGTCAGAGGTTACATCGGGTGAAACGTTGTGAGAATAACATCCGAGATGAGAACAATAGTCCGAATACAAATTAGAAGTGCTCGAAGTCGTACTCGAAAAGAATAAGCAGAAAACAGCTTAAGAAAGTGGGATCGACTGGCGGCCATTACCAGCAATAAAGATGCGATTTCGCAAATTTAAACATCGCTTACCTCCCCCTGGATTTTAAACAGGGAAGAATATATTAGCACGTAGAAACAGATATTCTAAAAAAAAAATGGTCATGGGGAGATGAATGGCAATGGAATAAGTAAATCAAACACCCACGAAATATTTAAATGCAGAAGATAACGGATAATTTCGCATGGCCATTTTTTCTATTGACAGAGAAATAACTCATGCAAATGAATTTTAATGGAAAGAAAATAAGCATTTGGTTTGCACTGGAAATACTTATTTAGCGTGCCCACATCCACTAGAAGCTGCTTGTCGCTACAAATATATTTACCGGCAAGTGGAACAGCCGGTGACACAGCACTGCACTATAATATCCGTCTCTTTGCATCCTAACCTTATAAACGGAGAAAAAGGGATTGTCGCAATGACAGGTTTGTTCTACTATAACCTCTTTCGTGCACAATTCCATGTGGTTGAGGTGCATATTTTATCATTTCTTTTATGTTAGCTTATTCGGACAACAGTTCTTCATGTTTGATATTATTCTCACAACGTTTCGGCCAATGTAAACTACGACCTTCTTCAGGTTTGTTTCTGCACGGAATTTCGAACGGAACCCTTGATTAAGTCCACGGGGATTGCTTTCTCTCGTCTCTCAACTATTACCGTGTAGAAATCTTAAGCAAGGACCCGTGGCGCCACAGATTAAAGTGCTAAGTTTATTAATTCTAAGTGACAGTTTTCCGGAGGTTGATGGTTCAATACTTAGCACGGTGATACTATAAATATAATTACGCCTTCTACATTGTCATGACTGACGGGATGAGAACAAACTACCTCCGTGAATAAAATAAAAAGTTTTATGTTCGAAATTCTGTACAGATTTCCTAGTTCTACATAAAAATTCCCGAGTTCAACAAGACACACCTGAGAAAGATAGAAGGTAAAACCCAAGATGAGAACAGTAGTCAGAATAATTCGAATAATACAAATTATAACTAATTTAAGTTGTACTCGTTTGTAGCTTACGAAAACTGTACCCTCGCTCATGCTTCATTATGATAACGTTAGATTTCACATTGCACAAGACCAGTGATAGTTTGAAATAATATACCTGGGAATATATGCATCACTCACCGTAGTCTCTGAACTTCGAACCAACAGATTACCTCGTCTTTAGAAATTGAGGAAATCATTCGAATAGATTAATACTTAAGTCAAAAGAATGCGCTTAACGCGTTTTCAAATCCATAAGCAAATATATCTTTTTTGTCCATTTAAATAGATTTCTTTGTCTCGTAAACATATTAAGTTTCTAAATGTATAAATGAATCTTTAAAAAAAATTAGATTTCAAACAAGAACGGATCTATTTTTAAGATGCGTTAATTCAACTTGCGCGTTTAGTAATGTAAGTGATAGTTTTACCTTAAGCGTGGCAGATCTAGGAATATTCGTAACGTTTAATGTTGTTAAGACAAAGCTTCTTTTCTTCAACAATTACAAGAAACCTCTTCAATCACCGATCGCCATGGCAAATAACACCCTACCTAAGAGTCCAACGTTCCAACTCGCCGGCCTAACATTCACAGGTAACATGAATTGGAATAAATACACTGCTGCAATTTAAGTAGTCTCCCTCAACCGTGTTAGAAAAATTTTTGCACCGACCTGTATCCTATATCTCTACAACCCCATCATCCGCCCATGCATGGAGTATTGTTGTCACATCTGGGCTGGTGCACCACCCACTTGTCTCTTCCTCTTAGACAAGGTCCAAAGAAGAGTCGCTAATCTAATAGGTGATAGGCATCCCTGTGCTTGTTTTACAAGTACTTGAATTGAATGTGCTCCGATGAACTTGCTGCACTGATGTCCCATTGACGTAAATACATTCGACCAACCCGACAATCAGCTAAATCCCATCCATTCACTATGGAGGTCCCCAGATGCCGGGGAGCCTTCTACTCCATCGCATCTTTCTCGTGCTGATGACTTTTATAACTCCCTGTTTTCCCGACTGTACCGACATGGAGAAATGTAAAACTTATGTGAAGAAGCATCTCGCTGCACAACTCCCAATTTACGATGACCCAAAAAACCTTTACCCTAATTCTCATTAGCCCTTTACTGTACAGATGCAACTCGCCTTGTCTAGGGTGAACTATATATATATATATATATATATATATATATATATATATATATATATATATATATATATAAAGAGAGAGAGAGAAGTATTAGACAGTATTAACAAAAAACAATCAGCTATAGTTTTAGTTTTATTACATTTGCTGCGGGTATTAATATTTACTGCGTTATAAGCAATATTGCCAACGCACGTTTTTTGAAATTTGAAACACCTACAATTTGATTGAGGTCTTTCTCGAAATATATTATGGAACACAGTCACACGCATTACATCACAGTGTTGAAGTCTTGCCTAATGAAGTAAGATTTGCTATATACTAAAAAAAAAAAAATGTTAAATATATAAATTAAAATCACTTGATTTTGTCTTAACGCCGACATATTTCCATTTCTTGCATTGTGATAGCCTTTTAATACTCCTCTATATACGTATTACACACAATGCTTCAAGCAAACTACCGCTCCTTATATATATATATATATATATATATATATATATATATATATATATATATATATATATATATATTAAAATAAACATAGTTGGAGTATCCGACAATTGTTTCAGAACCTTGTTGGCTCCTCCTCAGGGATGTTACTGGTGAATTAAAATGATATCCGCTCCTACACAATCATAAGAAAGAAAGAAAAAGAAAAAGAAAGAAACAAACAAACAATCACCAGTAACATCCCTGAGGAGGAGCCAACAAGGTTCTGAAACAATTGTCGGATACTCCAACTATGTTTATTTTAATATAAAATCTCTAATGTATATTGAGCACTTTTGAAAAATAATGTTTTTGTTCATTTAGTTAATATTTGAACTTAATGAATTATATATATATATATATATATATATATATATATATATATATATATATACTGTTTCAAATTGAGACAAACCGATCAATTAGGAGAACGTTGCATAACGATGATCGCATGATTCTTAAAAGTACGTAGACGTATTGTCGAATCGTTAAATAGTTAGACACAGAAATTCCGCCATGGAATAATATTACAATATTAATATATATTAAGATAAAAATTATCTAGTTAATTAAGTAGATAATTTTTATCTTGATATATATTTGCCTGATGTGCATAACGTACCATGAGTAGTATAGAATATTAATAAATAAAAGGAATTCTCATTCATTGTTCGTAGTGTTACTGCTAACAATATTCAGGTCATAAAGACCTCGTAAATTCGATAAGGTGATGCACTGTGTTTTGTCTCTTGCTTCAATTGGTTTCCTCTCTCATAGATGATTGCATTTGTGTGTGTTCCTATGCAGCCATTGTTGAAATCGAACATAATGCAATAACGTCGATGAATTTATTGAAAGACGAGCTTTCTCTGTCAGAGGAATATGGCGTGCGTGCCTTGCACGACGTCAGCATAATAAGTGCAGCTTTCAAAATGAAGAACGTATTCAACGCAGGTAAAAGAAATAATAATACTGTCGGGTTTCGGAATCTCTAATTTCTATATATAATCTTTTCGATTGTTAAATAACCCGTTCGTCGGCGACAAAAACAATAAACAGAAAAAATAAAATAAAAGTATTTCTTTATTAGTTGTATTTGTATCCATATGACGTAAAATTATTAAGCATATCATTAACTTTAATAATATATCATTTTATTATTGAACAATAACTTTACATTTATGTTTACACATACATACATATACATCGTGAAAAAGTGAGTGATTTTGTTTTAACTCCATATATAGAAAATTTGAATTATTAAGAATGATAAACCGTTATCGCAATATAAATAAAACAGGTATTAAACCATGTGCTTTTTATTCTGACGAGAGCGCATATAGCTGAAAATTCAAAATATATTTTTTTTTAAATATCAATGTATGGCTTTTCTTAGCGGTTTTATATTTTTAATAATTAAAATTTCCTTGGATCAACAATGCTTTAAACACAACAATAAAAATAACACTTCTCAGACCCAAAATACATTAGGAAGAACCAATATAATATATTAGTTTCAATGCCCCATAGGAAAATGTATCTCCGACAATAATAATAAAACTAATTCTTACATCGGTTTCACAGCCACAACAATTTCCCGAAGATCAACCTTACATCTCTCTGATACTAGCTCTACTTGCCAACACTTAAAAAACATGACTGCCCCCTTCACAATATAGACACATACTAGTTAACAATACTAAAATAATACACAACGATACCAACATCAAAAGATAAAAAATTCTTGAAGCCCTCTAACTAAAAACTAAACATCCCACAATCAATAATGTGACTTGTTAAAACATTTTAAAGTGTCGAGCATAGTAATTAACGTTACCAAATTCTTAGACATTAAGCAATTATGCATTTGAATCTTGAACGCGTTCAGACCGTAACACGCTTCTTAACTGTGAAGCAATCAAACTTTTGAATCTTGCACGTTCTTAGAACGTAATCACGCTCTCATGTAACATCTCAATATTATAGACGCTCATTTTAAGTTGTAAAATGCTGGCCGTTATAGTAATAAAATTAACTCAACATTAAAGTCATATTTTTTAAGAAATCAAAATTAACGCCGCTTGAAGATGATTTGACGAATCAAATCGAAAGTACTCGCAAAAAAGGAAAGAAAATGGAACAAGAAACACATGGAACTTACATATAGAAATTTGACCGAAACACTAAATGGACAATTCGGAAAATTGAAAAAAAAAGTCTCATCAAGCAAAAACACTTCGTGTTATTTAATAATGTTTTCCTATATATATATATATATATATATATATATATATATATATATATATATATATATCAAGAGATGAAAAATGGAAAAATGAGAATTAGAAATTGTATAGATACATATATTTATTAAAACATCAGAAGTTCAAAGCTAAGAGTTCTTATTATTTATCTCTTGAATTGATTGCTTTATTCAATATGTTGAGCTTTTTATTATCACGATAGATTATTATTAAACGAGGCATCGCTTATCTTTAATTTAATTTAATATTCAAATATATATATATAGTAAGTGATAAAAAAATATTTATGGCAATTAAGCTACACAGGGGCTTCTGCGTTTCGTCCCCGAAGGTATTGTCAGGCTAAAATGCATGGAGTTCTATGCATTTTAGCCTGACGATTTCCTCCGGTAATGAAACCTGGAAGCCTCTGTGGAGCTTAATTGCCATAAATATATTTTCATAACTCTAGCTCTACTCACGTACTGAGCACTGTTGAAGTATATACTAAAAATTGATAAATAAAATAATTATATCTCCTTAAAACATTTTATGTTGATACATGAAATGATATATATATATATATATATATATATATATATATATATATATATAAACACAAAAAACTAAAATTAACAACAGTGGTAACATTTTAAAATACTTGACTTAATGCAATTTTGTTCTGTGATGCCATCCATCGTCAACGACTTCCTGAAACAATACGAAAAATATTCTATGCGGGTTTCTTCGTCGTCTTTTAAAAATTCTCTTCTTTCTCCATGTTTCTTGTTCATTTGCTTTTGACACCTTAGGATGATTCGACTAAGAATCGCAAACGTTTGTGAAACATGTTAAAGCTATGGAACATTTATTCATTTATTTTTAATTTAATACAAAAAAGAATCCGAAAAATTGAAAAAATAAAAAAGGTATAATTAAACAGACCAATCCTGTTATTTTTAACAATGTTTGCATAAATATATATATATATATATATATATATATATATATATATATATATATATATGTGTGTGTGTGTGTGTGTGTGTGTGTGTGTGTGTGTGTGTGTGTGTGTGTGTGTGTGTGTGTGGATATAAAATATTTATTAGAAAATAATAATTGTTTAAAAGCTCCCTTTAAGGAGTAGTACTTCGAGAGAAATATGAAAGTATTCTATCAATATTGCGAAAGTTCTCCTCCTTTGATGTTGAATACTCTCTAACGATTACTATTTTAGTAAAAGAAATAAATAGGGTTTATTTCTCTCATCTTATATATAAAGTAGAGACGATTTTTCCCCTGTACCTTCTCGGAGAATAGGAAAATAACCACATGCATGACAGGCTACTAAACTCATCATTATATTACACTTATTCACTCGAACGTGTTTTAGTAAATTTGTTATTATTTTTTCCCAGCTAACACTAAATATTACATTTGGCCCACCACGTGGAGTTTCTCCGAAAAACCAACTCCATATAAGTGGTAGCAAAAAATTTTCTCCCTAACAATTCTGTACTGTCACTCCACTCATCGACACCGGGAACTAATAAACACAGTTTAATTTTCACAAAAGAGTCCGTTCTTATTTATTATTTGCCTGGTATTAATTTACTACATAATATAAAGCAATACGTAACAACTTAATGACCGCTCCCGTTCATTCCGATGATTTTTCGCGAATATCAGATTACGTTATTTCTAATTCTACCTATGACTTCTATATTTATATTCATTCCGGAATTAAGCTAATGAAATTAACGAACACAGTTCCTGCAACATTTAATCATTCAACATGGCGGCTACAATTTCTTGATCGAATCGACTTCCTATTTAATTCAATAAGCGCCAAGATATCCATAGACCCCGATACATTTACATTTTCAAAATCATACAACTTTAACACGCATATAATGGAAAACTTGCCCACATCCATTTACTTCATCAACAAATGACCTAAACCGTGTCATTGTTGAGCTTTACATTTGTCGTCGGCAGAAGCTAAATCATAACATAACACGCATACCAATAAACAAGCTTAGCTTAATTTGCCTATTTTCACATGCATTTTTAACTCGAAACCGTGGTGCAGTTGTAAAGAAGGGAGATTTCATGATCGCCAGTTTTAGCGTCTGATCCCATTCTACTCCGCCACATTTTTTCTTTTTTTTAATTTAAAACATTCGCCAACACGGTAGATGCGGGAGAACTATAGGCCGTTTCTTTTTTTTATTCGACGTCATGCAACAGGTAGTACTTCCTCCCGTGCAACGCCGGGCGACGGGTTCCGCTAGTTTTTATATAACTGTCATCACGACCGCATAAATATGGGTGATGGATAGGTGTCTTAACATTCTATGAGAGATGTTTCTGATAAAATGAGAAGAATTGCGCTACGGAGACGTTTTGAACTTTTTTTTTATTCTTTGTGGCCATGAAAATAATAAAGGGTGCTGGGGGTTTACCTGGGCTGGCGTTTGCCGCCTGATAATTCAAGGGAAGGACCTTAGAGTAACTCCCAAGCAGACTGTGCGATCATAAGGCGTATTATAGCGGGACATATGTATTGTCATTTTCTGATCGGAGTCTAAACCTGCAGTAGTTTCCAGTGGGTACTGGCCCATGCTATATTAGTGGGAAATGCTACGGCGTTTTTATTAAATGGTTTACAAAGATAGTTTATTGGCTCATTCCTTTTTATTCCGCTATCAACACCTAAACTAACATCTTTCACATATTGTCTATTTTTGTATGACAAGTTCCTAAAAAAACATCAATATGAGACTATTTCCATTGAAATCTATTTATATGATACCATTTAAATTGAAATACATTTATATGAGACTATTTACATTGAAATACATTTATATGAGAGTATTTCCATTAAAACCCATTAATATGAGACAATTTGAAATAAAATCCATTAATATGAGACATTTTACATGAAAACCAATTTATATGAGACTATTTACATTGAAATCAACTCATATAGGACCATTTAAATTGAAGTCCATTTATATGAGACCATTTAAATTGAAGTCCATTTATATGAGATACTTTACCTTAGAACCCATTTAAATTATAATAAATTTATATTAGGTAATTTACATTTAAATCCATTTATATGAGATACTTTACCTTAGAACCCATTTAAATTAAAATCAATTTATATGAGACAATTAACATTAAAAACAATTATGTAAGATTATATAATTGAACCCCATTAATATGTGATTATTTACATTGAACCCCATTACTATTTTTTTTTTTTTTTGTCTGGTGCTTCGAACAGGCGTGTTCAGGCTTGCTGGTTGTTCAACTCGCCCTGGCTGATGTGAGGATCCTGTGAGACAAAGGAACCGCACCAGCATGTGCTTGCATGTGCACGATAGAATTGGTGTCGGCTTGCCTGCACGCCGTGTATCCGACAATTTGGGGTTGGTCCGGGATATTAGCGAGGTAGGCATCAAGAGAGCGCTTAAATTGTTCCACAGCAGCATTTTTTATATCCCGAATACACCTAGGCATGGCATTGAAGAGTTGTGACCCCTGTACAGGTAAGCTCGTTTCAAAAATGGTTCGTATTTTCCCACCAGTTTTTAGCGAGGGAACAATACAGTGCCTCCCGCGGCGTTCATTGTCTCGGGCTTGAATGTGGCCATTAATGTTCGGTACCTTTCCTTCCAATATCTTCCAGATGTAAATTATCCGGTACCTTTCACGTCGTCTTTGCAGCGAGAACATTTTTGTCTTCTTCAGACATGACCAGTAGTTCCGATCAGCTTGAATTTTCCGTAGAAAGGACCACTGAATGGCTTCAAGCTTTTGGATGAGCCTAGGGCTACTTGGGTTCCACAAGACAGAACAGTATTCCAAAACTGGAATGACCAAGGATTTATACAGCGTGACCATTGCACGATATTCTCTGGTTTTAAATGTCCTCAGGATCCAGGCAATGAGGTTCTTGGCTTTTTCCACAACTTTGTTTATTTGATTGCTAAAAAGACAATCACTAGACATAGATACACCGAGGTCCTTTACTTCTTGCTTTATGTTTATCATTTTTCCTGACGGAGTGTGGTATGATATCTCGCTTTTTAGCTGGTCGTTATTACCATAGCGGAGAAGCTCAAATTTCACGTCATTTAGCTCCATGTTATTGTCCTCCGTCCATTTGTAGATCTGATCGAGATCCTTTTGAAACAACACAGCATCCTCGGGAGACCGAACGGATTTTGTGGCCCTTGTATCATCGGCGAATGACCTGACTATTGACATGGCGATATCTTCATCAATGTCCCCAATAAGGATTAGGAAGATTATGGGTCCCAATACACTTCCCTGGGGAACTCCAGAAATGACAGGTTGTGGCTTCGAGGTTGCACCATCAACCATAACTGTTTGGAGGCGGTTACTCAGGAAGGATTCGATCCATTTGAAGATGCTTCCACGAATGCCAAGATCAAATATTTTCTGCAGAACTATTTTGTGGTCAACTTTGTCAAAAGCTTTGGCAAAATCTAAGTAGACAACATCTGCATTAGCGCCATCATCAAGAATTGATAGAATGGTGTCAAACTGCTCAAGGAGTTGACTTAAACAAGATCTTCCAGATCTCATCCCATGCTGACTGTCATTGAACAGGTTATTTTCATTCATGTGTCTAACTATGTGTTTCCGTATGACTTTCTCAAAAAGTTTAATGAGGTGGGAGGTCAAAGCTATTGGTCTATAATTGGCAGCCACCGACTTGCTTCCACCTTTGTGAATGGGTGTAATAAGAGAATTCTTTAGTTTGCTTGGAACGACCTCTTCTTCGAGACTTTTCGTCCATAGAAATACGAGAGCATGGACCAAATGGGCCCTGCAGTTTTTCAGTAGTAATGCAGGAAAGCCGTCAGGACCCGCAGCAGCTGACGGAGAGAGTTCATCAATTGCAAGCTCAAAATCGGCTGCAGTTAGAGTAACAGTTGACAGTATAGAACTTATATCAAAAGTGCGATTATGTGAAGCTTGACTGCTTTGCATTGGTTTGCTAAAAACGTCTGTGTATTGTTTTGACAAAATTTCTGCCATCTCAGTACTGTTACCAGTAAGAACACCATTCTGGTCCACCAATGGACCAACTTTTGTCTTGACTTTGGACTTTTTCTTGACATATGAAAAGAAATATTTTGAATTACTTTTAATGGAGTTGACAGCCTTTCCCTCCATAAAAGCGTTAGAGTCAGCAAAAGACTTCTGCAGTTTCCTTTCAATATCCAAACATTCCTTGGACAGTTTGGAAATAACATGAGACCATTTAAATAAATAACATGAGACCATTTAAAACTGAAATCTATTAATATGATACACTTTACATTAAAACCAATTCATATGAAACAATTTGGATTGAGATCCATTTATATGAGGCACTTTACACTGAAACCCATTTATATGAAACTATTTGAATTAAAATACATTTATATTAGACCATTTCCATTGAAACAATTTATATGATACATTAAAATTGAAATCAATTGATATGAGACACTTAACACTTAAATCCCCTTATAAAGAAACATTAAAATTAAAATCCATTTATATGAGGCACTTTACACTGAAACCCATTTATATGAGACCATTTAAATTGAAATACATTTATATTCGGCTATTTAAATTGAAACCAATTTATATGAGACCTTTTAAATTGAAATACATTTATATTCGGCTATTTAAATTGAAACCAATTTATATGAGACATTTTAAATTGAAATACATTTATATTCGGCTATTTAAAGTGAAACCAATTTATATGAGACCTTTTAAATTGAAATACATTTATATTCGGCTATTTAAATTGAAACCAATTTATATGAGACCTTTTAAATTGAAATACATTTATATTCGGCTATTTAAATTGAAACCCATTTATATGAGACCTTTTAAATTGAAATACATTTATGTTCGGCTATTTAAATTGAAACCAATTTATATGAGACCTTTTAAATTGAAATACATTTATATTCGGCTATTTAAATTGAAACCAATTTATATGAGACCTTTTAAATTGAAATACATTTATATTCGGCTATTTAAATTGAAACCAATTTATATGAGACATTTTAAATTGAAATACATTTATATTCGACTATTTAAATTTAAACCAATTTATATGAGACCTTTTAAATTGAAATACATTTATATTCGGCTATTTAAATTGAAACCAATTTATATGAGACATTTTAAATTGAAATACATTTATATTCGGCTATTTAAATTGAAACCAATTTATATGAGACCTTTTAAATTGAAATACATTTATATTCGGCTATTTAAATTGAAACCAATTTATATGAGACCTTTTAAATTGAAATACATTTATATTCGGCTATTTAAATTGAAACCAATTTATATGAGACATTTTAAATTGAAATACATTTATATTCGGCTATTTAAATTGAAACCAATTTATATGAGACCTTTTAAATTGAAATACATTTATATTCGGCTATTTAAATTGAAACCAATTTATATGAGACATTTTAAATTGAAATACATTTATATTCGGCTATTTAAATTGAAACCAATTTATATGAGACCTTTTAAATTGAAATACATTTATATTCGGCTATTTAAATTGAAACCAATTTATATGAGACCTTTTAAATTGAAATACATTTATATTCGGCTATTTAAATTGAAACCAATTTATATGAGACATTTTAAATTGAAATACATTTATATTCGGCTATTTAAATTGAAACCAATTTATATGAGACCTTTTAAATTGAAATACATTTATATTCGGCTATTTAAATTGAAACCAATTTATATGAGACCTTTTAAATTGAAATACATTTATATTCGGCTATTTAAATTGAAACCAATTTATATGAGACCTTTTAAATTGAAATACATTTATATTCGGCTATTTAAATTGAAACCAATTCATATGAGACCTTTTAAATTGAAACACATTTATATTCGGCTATTTAAATTGAAACCAATTTATATGAGACCTTTTAAATTGAAATACATTTATATTCGGCTATTTAAATTGAAACCAATTTATATGAGACCTTTTAAATTGAAATACATTTATATTCGGCTATTTAAATTGAAACCAATTCATATGAGACCTTTTAAATTGAAACACATTTATATTCGGCTATTTAAATTGAAACCAATTTATATGAGACCTTTTAAATTGAAATACATTTATATTCGGCTATTTAAATTGAAACCAATTCATATGAGACCTTTTAAATTGAAATACATTTATATTCGGCTATTTAAATTGAAACCAATTTATATGAGACCTTTTAAATTGAAATACATTTATATTCGGCTATTTAAATTGAAACCAATTCATATGAGACCTTTTAAATTGAAACACATTTATATTCGGCTATTTAAATTGAAACCAATTTATATGAGACCTTTTAAATTGAAATACATTTATATTCGGCTATTTAAATTGAAACCAATTTATATGAGACCTTTTAAATTGAAATACATTTATATTCGGCTATTTAAATTGAAACCAATTCATAGGGAACCTTTTAAATTGAAACACATTTATATTCGGCTATTTAAATTGAAACCAATTTATATGAGACCTTTTAAATTGAAATACATTTATATTCGGCTATTTAAATTGAAACCAATTTATATGAGACCTTTTAAATTGAAATACATTTATATTCGGCTATTTAAATTGAAACCAATTTATATGAGACCTTTTAAATTGAAACACATTTATATTCGGCTATTTAAATTGAAACCAATTCATATGAGACCTTTTAAATTGAAACACATTTATATTCGGCTATTTAAATTGAAACCAATGTATATGAGACCTTTTAAATTGAAATACATTTATATTCGGCTATTTAAATTGAAACCCATTTATATGAGACCTTTTAAATTGAAATACATTTATATTCGGCTATTTAAATTGAAACCCATTTATATGAGAACTTTTAAATTGAAATACATTTATATTCGGCTATTTACATTGAAACCAATTTATATGAGACCTTTTAAATTGAAATACATTTATATTCGGCTATTTAAATTGAAACCAATTTATATGAGACCTTTTAAATTGAAACACATTTATATTCGGCTATTTACATTTAAACCTATTTATATGAGACATTTACATTGATATCCATTGATATGTGACTATTTACATTGAAATCCATTGATATGTGACCATTTACATTGAAATCCATGTATACTCTGTCATTTACATTGAAACCCATTTATATGAGACTATTTTAATTTAAATTCATTAATATTCGGCTATTTACATTAAAATCAATTTATATGAGACCATTTAAATTGAAATCCATTAATCTGAGACCATTTACATTGAAATCCATTTATATCATCTATGTAATATGAAATCTATTGTATTAGACCTTTTACATGTAAACCCATTTATATGAGATCATTTTCATCGAAATCCATTTATATGAGATAAATACTGACTTGTTTCTGTATTACACATTAATCTTAATGGATGATTACAAGATTCACGGTTATTCTAACATGACTTCTGAACACAACCTTCACCTTGGCATTAAAGGTTTTACTTACATCAGAGGCGGTTTTCCATGTAATAGGGGCATCTGAAATTATGACCTTGAGTTTCCCTTTATGTGTTTCTGCGTTGCAGTTCTTTACAGCACCTCTTTCATCATTGGTTTTTATCGTCGCTACAATGATGGAGTTACTCTTGTTTGGAGAATTTCTGAAACAATTGACAAGATTCTGTTTATTTATCCTTTTGCTAACATCCATCTCTGCGGTAACTTTAATGTTCACAATGTAAAATGGCCAACTCTAATAAGATTGATGATGAAAGATATGTTTTTCTCGTGACATTTACTTTGTATATGAGCTGAGTCAGATTTTTGATGAACCGATTCGTGTGCCTGACGCTGAATAACATTTTATAAGCCTTATTATTGTTTTCCTGGCAACTTTCTCTGAACAGTGCGCATCTATTATTTTATCTCATATTGTATCTTCCAATAACTCCGTTGTTTCCAATATAATTAAATTCAAGCTCAGGAAAAGTTATGATGTTCTTTGACATCGCAGAATGTATCGATACTCAAGAGCTTTTTAGCTCTGAATTCCATTTTCGTATTGTTCATAATTCAATCAAAATCTATCCATCTCATTAACCTTTATTCTCTACTGGCTTTAGCTTTATTAATTGGTGATTGATTAGTAAAAAACTTACAATGTCTGTAAAAGATTCAGAGAATATAAAACAACGTTAGTTGTTGACAGGAAAAATTAGGCGCTTCAGAAACCTTAAGGTGGAAGGTTGAAAGAGTATTCATCCATACAGAATTAACAGTATTAAAAATAGAGAGAATATGCAGAATTAGTATAGTTGTTTACAGCTGTTTTAACGCAGTGTTTATTTTAGGTTAGAAAATGAGCCATGACGTTTTTTTTTTAATGTACGAGATTTGAATAGGAAATTTGTTGATGAGAATTGAAAGAAGACAGCTTCGACTAACGAGATGTCCGAGAGAATAATCAGGAAATGTATCTACATGACATCGCCAAACCTGAACCCGAGACAGAAAATTTAGTATTAAACGCTATTTTCTCAGAAAAGGGCACCACAACTGACCTCAAAGTCTAATATACGTGCAAATGTGTGGTTCCATCTCTTTTTGTGTTTCCAAAAAGGAGGAGGATGCTGAAGATGTGTTTTAAATTACCCTGACTCTCTAAATGCGCAGGGCCAACGATATTAAACCGATTTTGTGGCATCTATTAACTAAGCGGCTCAGTTAAAAGCGAATACTATTCTAAGTAATATTTAACATTAGAAATGTGTGTATTAAAAGCATTGCCTCCACGTATCTATATGGATGTGGTCGTAGAGTTGAGTATTGAATAAATATAAGCATTGAATTTATTAATATGTTTACCTTCTTTTATTCTTTTATTAATTGGAATGAATATTGTTAAAATGCGTTCGTTCAATATGTGCGTTCTTCCGATGAAATTTGATTTTAAATTCAAGCTTGGAAGACCGAATGTTCAACCGATGGATCAAACCATGGATGGACAGACTTCTTTGATATAATCACATTTTACCTCACATATCTATTCATATATGCATCTCAAACATATCTATCATTAAAACGAATAATATACGAAACTAAAACCAAGTACAATTTACATATTTATTTACAATTGATAACATCATAGAAAAAACGTAAACGTAACAGCATACAAAACATGAAGCATATTAGTTTCTACTCACAACGTAGTTCTCTATCAATCAAGCTAGGTTAAAGATATCTGGACAAGCGTTCTGTAGAAAATTCGCGCGTAGTGTGGTGTGGTGGATTCCCTATTACTCACCGGCCCTTTTCTCATAAAAATAAAAGAAACAACCCATCTGTTCCCAGCACTGGTGCACCCCATGGAACGTTTCCTACAGGTTCATCTAAAATCTCTATTTAGAACTTGTTATATTGTTATGTTATATAAGATTGATATTGGTATACTTTAACGTATTTAACATGCGCGTTTAGTGGTGGCCATGGTGATCTACCGAGCGACAGAAAACCCCTTTAAAGGCAAAGTTTATGACGGACGCATCTAATGAATTCCATTAATAAATCAATGATTCAATTATTCTTCGTTTTCCTTGAAGAAATGAAACTACCAAACCGGATCGATTTCCCTTCCTTTCAGCGGATTTTGTCAACTGTTCTTTTCCGTGTCATATTATCCACGTATTGGGGAGAGCACGTGTGACCTTGTATTAGACTTTAACAGGTGCATACAAAAAAATAAAACAATATGAGATTGACCTTTACAACAGGATGCAGGCAGTATGCAAGAATGGGTACCGAAAAGATTTAATGGTCAAGTTATTATACGTTGGGGTATGCACGAACAAAAGGAATGCACAAAAATTGAAGCAGTCTATTTCATCTCCGGTATAAAGTAGGTCATAGATTGAGTGTAACTTTTCATCTCAGTTCCGGTTCAAATCGACGAAGATAAAGGTAAGAACGCAATAAAATTATATGAATAGTTCATAATGAGTAAACATAATTCTGTAGCGGGAGGGGGGGGGGGGGACCACCTAACAAGAAATAAAGATAAATAGAAGAGGGATGTGTGATGAACGCGACAACAAAATGGACGAAAAAAACTCGTATGTAATACAAGAGATAAAGGTGTTATTTATTTCCAAAAAATATATACTCTTGTAAGGAAAGAGTTGATGATCTAGTGAATCGACAGGAGCCGACAGATCGTGGTGGTGGTGGTGGTGGTGGTGGTGTTGGTGGTGGGGGTGGTGGTGATGAACGTGGTGGTGGTGGTGGTGGTGGTGGTGGTGGTGGTGGTGGTGGTGGTGGATGTAAACGTGGTGGTGGATGTAAACGTGGTGGTGGTGGTGGTGGTGGTGGTGGTGAACGGGTGAACGTGGTGGTGGTGGTGAACGTGGTGGTGGTGGTGAACGTGGTGAACGTGGTGGTGGTGGTGGTGAACGTGGTGAACGTGGTGGTGGTGGTGAACGTGGTGAACGTGGTGGTGGTGGTGAACGTGGTGGCGACGGCGATGTCATTGTTGTTTTCGTTGTCGTTGTTCGAGTCAGACTTTTGCACAGAGTTCACAAAGATCGTGCCTCAGGATTGTCTGGTCTGCATGAAGTCCTCGTCGTTGGTCGCAGCTATTTGTTAGCCAGCAGGATTGCAGGGTTTCACCTCTGATACCGACAGCAACTGGGAGTAAATTATGCATGCCAAGTCGAGAATCGTGCCTCAGTATTGACTGGTCTACATGAGATCCTCGTTAACCAGCAGGATTGTAAGGTTTTTCCCCTGATAGCGACAGCAGCTTGTATTAGTAGGTGCATGCCAAGTCGGAGATGTCCCAGTAAAAAGCAACGGAATGGTCATAAGTAGCATTGCGATTCTCACACATTTTATGTGTTGTTCCGCGCCTGAAACATCTTTGTTTGCCACTCATGGGGGCAGATACGACGAGAAGAAAACGGATACTGATGCCGATTCCTCCTCATTTTTTACCATAGCCCTGTTAACCATTTTGTGTCCTTATACCACTCAGTGCCAAATCTGTTCACGATGGGTGACCTTGCCGGAAACCAAAGTTTCATATAGCATAGTGCTGACACAACCACATTGTCACCGGCCGTACCATGATGAGAAATCGTTGAATTTTAGGGGGGGGGTGTATCTGCTCTTGTAATACTAATGTTGTATAGATAAATACATTAATTAATGAATTTGTAGTCGTAAACAAACACACTATAATGTAATCGATTATTTAAATTTTAAAATTATTTAAATGGTAATAAACGGTTCAATAATAAATTTTACTTTTATCTGATTTTACTTTGCTGGAAATAAAACGTATTTTTATGCACAGAATTATACTTATTTATCGTAACTGTTGACATTTAATTTAAATAATGTTATCTATGGTTCTTTAGTAATCACGTAGTACATGTATGAATATTAATTACAATTTTGCCTACAGATCACCTGAACGTTGTTGCTCTTTTATATCGTGTCATTCAACTCAGTAAACATATTTTTTTTCTTTTAGATCAAAAGAACTGAATGAAGTCGTGACGAAGCAGTAGAATCACTTTTCTAAACTCTATTCATCGTTCATCAAAAGAAAGGTTACGTATCTAATTCTATTTGTAAGTCTTTGAAAAAAGTTTCACCTGTTTAAAATAACGCTTATTTTATAGCGGATCGGTATAAATGAACACTCTTCTTCTTAAACCTTATTTTTACACAGTTTTCACGTTTCCAATCTTTGATATATCCCGAGTTTTGATCACTCATAATCATATCTTATAATGTCAATACTGGATCCATCGTTGTGCATCAAAATTACACTCCATCAAATCTTGGCCAGTACAATCACCGAGGATGTGTTCCATTGTCTTTCTATGATATCCACAAGGGCATTTGCTTGTTGTTTGTCCTCAACTGGTGGGGTTGCTGGCTGTCCTTCCAAACTTCGGGTCACGCAGTTCTTACGTGTGAGAGATGTTCCATGTGGATGGCAAGTAGCAAAGCTTCACGTGCTAATACTGTTAAACCCTGACGGCTTTTTGAAACCAAATGGAGACCGAGTGCTACAGTCGGGTTAGGTTGTAACTTTAACCCTAACCCTAACCCACTGCTAGTGATTAAATGGAAGTATATGATCACTAAAAACGTAAATGTTTGATATAAAATATTCGTTTAACTAAACAACATTTCGTTTTTTACAGTATTCTTTTGTTTGCTTTGATATATCCGGAGTTTAGGCAAACCCGCCCCTAAAAAAGCATCCACTGATCTATCAGTGTTGTTAATCTGTATTGCGACATTCGATAATGACTATAACGATGATTTTTCACGGTTGTGAATTCATAGTTAAGTAAGGGTTGCGCAATAACTAACTTCATTTCCATCCAGGACCTTCTGGCAAGAAGTCAAAGCTGTGATAAGAGATGACGAACTAATACTATTTTAGATGAGTCCGTCTCCTTGACTAGTAGACAAGCT
Source organism: Sepiola atlantica (assembly GCA_963556195.1). Classification (NCBI taxonomy): domain Eukaryota; kingdom Metazoa; phylum Mollusca; class Cephalopoda; order Sepiida; family Sepiolidae; genus Sepiola; species Sepiola atlantica. The sequence goes on along the minus strand of OY744516.1, from coordinate 231,659,736 downwards.
TTAGTAGTTTACTGGGCCCTACTATTTTACCCATAGCTATTGAATGAGGATACATGGATTCATAGCATGCCGAAGGTAAAGTAATTTTAGTCACGTGCATTTTCAAACTTACGCCACGTAGTATTTCCACACGACCACACAACGTGATGAAGCCGGAAAGTACTATAAATAGATGCAAAACTTTGCAATGGTTATCTTATTGCTTTAAACAGTATTTAAAATAGAGATATTTGGCTAAAATAGTCAGAAGTTACTTCATCATGATAGAGAGTTTCCTTTATATGCGGATAGGTCAGGACAGTGAAGCAGATAACGACGCGGACCGACGACAGGGGGGTGTCAAGTTCGAATCTAGTCGGTTCCACACCAGCAATTTCAATTATTGATGTTGGCGACCTTCAAGTGGTCTCCAATTTAAGTATCTGATACTAGAAAAAAACGGAAGAACCAATGCCAAAAAATAGAATCAAATACACTATAATGTAATCGATTAGTTAATGTTTTTAATTATTATTATTTAAATGGTAATAAACTGTTCGATGATAAATTTTACTTTTATCTGATTTTATTTTGATGGAAATAAAACGTATTTTTATGCACAGAATTATACTTATTTATTGTAACTGCAGACATTTATTTTAAATAATGTTATCTATGGTCCTTTAGTGGTCACATAGTACATGTATGAATATTAATTACAATTTTACCTACAGATCACCTGAACGTTGTTACACTTTAATATCGTATCATGTAACTCAGTAAACATATTTATTTTCTTTTAGATCAAAAGAACTGAATGAAGTCGTGACGAAGCAGTAGAATCACTTTTCTAAACTCTATTCATCGTTCATCAAAAGAAAGGTTACGTATCTAATTCTATTTGTACGTATTTGAAAAAGAAAACTTTTACCTGTTAAAAAATAATAAAGATGAAGTAATTTGATGTTTCTGAATTTTCCAGATGAGGATTGATAATTTAAAAAACAAGAATATGCTTTAAGGCTCCCAAAATAGAACTGTCCGTGGCGCAGTGGATATAGTACTAAGTAAAATTCAGTTCTAAGTCATAGTCATTTGAAGGTTCAATCCTCGTTGCGGGCGATACGAAGAATTGCGAATTATTGAAGACTTATCCCAGTCATAACTGACGGAACAAAAGCATGCTACACCCGTGGATTAAATAAAGGGTTTTGTTCGAAAATCCGTCCAGATTCCCGAGTTCGACAGAAATGTTCCCGAGTTCGAAAAAACACCCGAAGACATTTAATTTAAATGTACAGCGGCCGAAATGTTTTTATGATAACACTCAAAATAAGAACAGTAGTCCGAATAATCGAAATTATACAAAGTATTTTAGTCACGTGGTGTAGATTTCCGAAAGAAAAATGGCAAATCCGACTATGATATTCGGGGTATATTATCATTTGGAATTATATTTAAGGAGTATATAGATAACCGTCTTTATAGATATACGCTGTTATTAGAAGTAGATGTATGTTTGCGGTTAGGTTGTTATATGATACTTTATTTTAATTATCATAGATGTATTATAGTTGTACCCCCAGAAATATCATAATTTATAGTCTGTATGTTATTATATGTTGTATAATGTTTAAAGTCGATTGTATGATTCTCTCGAATACAATAAGTTTACCCGAGAGAATTTAACGTAGTATTAATTTATTGGTCTTCGTGTCTTCTCCCAACTCCCTTAGATACATTACGTAATATTTTATTTTAAGTTATTTTCGCAATTGAATGTCTGCATAAGCCCTTTTGTTATTTCTACCCTAATAGTATTTTAATTCATTTTTAATGATTTCGAATATACTTCGTATAACACCTTACAGACAGAGACTGACCAACGGTTTTCCTTCGATTCGACCGAGGTCACTAAATCTGATGCTATAAATATTCACTGTGCGAATCTGTGTTGATTTACTGACCCTTGGATTTTCGTGTTATTCATCCACGCTTCTCGTGCAGTACGGCGTCCAACAGGAGGAAAGCTCGAATCGGAAACTCAGTCACTTCGTATAACAGGGCGGTTCAAAGAACATTGATATAATCTCAAAGAATACCAAAATTAATAATTCGTATTGAAAAGATTCGTCGATAACGAATTCAGTAGTGATTTCACGTCGTTCAACATTTGGCATTTTGAGCAAACATCTTACTCACGGTAAGTGTTCTGACTGCTAATAGCGTACCTTGAATATGAGCTTACCATAAAATAAGTAGCATGTCTATGCACTTTCTAATCAAAACTGAAGTTTATGAGCCAAAATTTTATGAAAAGGGATCATGACTGCTAGCTAAATTTAGGAATAGGATCTAGTGAGAAAGTTTTGTAAATTATAAACTGTAGCTGTAAAAAAAGATATAATGTTGATAATGAGTACTGATTATAATTTAGGTTCTTCTCGCCTAGTGTTTCATTGTTTTTCCTTTTCTGCTTTGTTTTATACAGTTTAGCACTGAAGATAGCCACACGAAGAAATAAATGCACGGAGCATTTTACAAATATCTTAGTGTAAGCCGAAACAATTGTATGCTGAATAAAAAAATAAGTTTTTTTTTTAACATAGTTCACCCCAAACAAGGCAGAACGCCACTGTAGACGTAATGGGTTAATGAGAAAAAAAAGAAAAAGTTTTGGAGGTCAACCTAAATTGGGAGCTGCGCAGCGAGATGTCTGTTTACATTAGTTTTAAATTTCTGCATGTCAGTATCGTCGGGGGAAACAGGGGGAAGGGAGGCAGTTCCAGAGGCCAGCAGCACGAGGAAAGAAGCTATTTGAGTGGAAAACTCTCCGGCATCTGGGGACCTCCACAGTGAATGGATGGGATTTAGTTGATTGTCGAGTTGGTCTAGTGAATTTACGTCGAGGGGGCACCAGAGTAGCCAATTCATCGGAGCATGATCCATTGAAGTATTTGTAAAACAAACACAAGGATGCTACATTGCGGCGGTGGAACATGGAATGGAGCTTGGTTGACAGTGAGGGTCCTATTAGATTGGCGACTCTTTTTTTGGACCTTGTCAAGGAGAGAGAGACTAGTAGATGATGCACCAGCTCAGATGTGGCAACAATACTCCATGCATGGGCGGATGGTGGCTTTGTAGAGATACAGGATAATGTCAGGTGTGAGGAGTTTACTAACACGATAAAGGGAGCCCACCTTTTTTGTTGCAGCTTTGACAATATCTTCAATGTATTTGTTCCAATTCATGTTACCTGTGAAGGTAAGGCTGAGGAGTTTGAATGATGAACTCTCAGGCAGGGTGCCATTTGCCATGACAATCGGTGGTTGGAGAGGTTTCTTGTAGTTATTGGGGGAAAGGGGCTTTGTCTTTTCGCCATTAAAAGTAACCAACCATTTATGACCCCAATCCACTACAGCCTAGAGGTAATTTTCAAAGGATTCAGCCATTGCCTCGGATATGATCGCGTCTGTTTTGCCAATATTTCATAACATTAGATATGGTATAAAATTAAATTAAAGATACGTAAAATAACATAGCTCTGACCTTACACTATTGAGCTATTACAAATAGTTTATGTTATAAAATTTATATTTGAATATATAAAAAAAATTCTAAATGTAAATAAACATACATACATAGATTTTTTTAGGCATGAAGTTTTAATAAACAGTGAAATAATGTTAGACGCACTACTATTATTATCTATAGTGAGGATTTTTTATGATTTATATCATAAGAGAGGAATAAAGAACCACGAGAAGGGGAACTTTTTTCTTTCTCTATGAGGATGTTTATTGTTGTTTTTTTTATAAACAAGTATTGAGGGGAAAAAACACCTCTAACTTAGAACTAATGGGTGTACGTTAAGAATGTCTCTTCCCATTTATCTTTTTTATAATTTTTTGAATACCCGCGATAATTAGTTATGGTATTTTGACCACGTTTTTAATCGTGATTCACCCTCGTAGTCCACGATTACCTTGAAAAGTGTCGATTGAAAGACGTCTCCATAATTTTATTTATTTTTTACCTCCTTTTTTCTCGATACTCGTTTATAAAAAAATACGTCCTCATAGAGAAAGAAAAAGTTACGAAGTGATTTATTTTTCTTCCCCTTCTCGTGGTTCTTTATTCCTCTCTCATAATATAAAGCATAACACTTACAAAATTCTAACTATAAATAATAATGGCAGTGCGTCTAACATTATATATATATATATATATATATATATATATATATATATATATATATATATATATATATATATATATATATATATATATATATATATACGTAATACAGTAAGTTATAACAACATTCGTACCATCGGTTTCAGATCTGAGAAATTCAGATCTTCGTCAGCGGAGTTGTTCGACTTAAAAAATATTTAGGGCCATTAAGCCGAACGACTCCGCTGACGAAGGTCTGAATTTTTCAGATCTGAAACCGATGGTACGGATGTTGTTCTAACTTACTGTATTACATATATATAAATATTGTGCTCTTATTAATTATCTAGTTAATTTTACTTTTGTTTTAATAATGGCGCACTCTGCGTGGAAACTCTCCAAATACCATTAAAAGTATATATATATATATATATATATATATATATATATATATATATATATATATATATATATATATATATATTATGGTGAACTCTGCTATAATAAAATTGTATAATTGAATAGGCAAATACACTAGAGGTGTTCTCTATGCCTTTCGTTATAATACATCTCTTTATACCTAATATCACGACTTTTCTATTAAAACTATTATGTTTTCTCGCCACATTGTAGAGAACATTAGAGATGTATATAGAAACCATTTCTACATGGTATATTTCAAATCGTATGCACTTCTACAGCTAATGGTGATAAAACATTGTCTTTGGGCGTTTATTGGCATACATAGAAAATATGCTGTGAAATGGTTTTAATATTAAACTTAAAAATTAAACTATAAAAAAAGAATTAAAAACCGAATGTGTCTGCTTATAGTGAAAGAAAAAATGATGTGCCCAAATGTGCCCGCAAGACGTGTGCTGATTTAGTTGAGATATATTGAATTATATCCATTATAAAAATGTAATTTTGATTCTGAACGCTGGTTCGGAAAATTGAGTAAATGCAATATTGGGGGGGGGATTTTTTAGGCTATCGTTGAAGGAAATTGACTTTTGAAATCTACGAGTCTATAATGGGGCTGAATTTTGAGATAATAATGGATTGAAAAAATATACTTATATAAATAAATATATATATATATATATATATATATATATATATTATTTGTCGCTCCTTGAAAGTAGAGCACTATAATTGGTAGTATTAACACAGCGTGACGTCACTTGCTTATAATGCATCATTCCTTCCCTTAATAGAAGTAGAATGCCTCGACGTCAAAGCCGCCGTTAAAGTGTTAAAATTATCATAGTTTATTCGCTGTTTACAATTGGCCCAGCGACGTCGGACTGGAGTTGAAAAATACTTGAGGTCCGGGGTTTCGAATCGCATGACCGGTAGTGAATAGTCATATCTCTATGCTGATGAGTCCCGATTGAAAAAGGACGAAACGTATACGTACATAGATAATAAACAATAACAAATATTTATTATATATATATATATAAAGTTAAATGGACGAAGAGGGATAAACATGCACGAATGTCCAAATTTATTTCAAACTTCAAATGTTCAAAGCAAGGTATATTCTGTAATAAAATTATGTTTATTGTTCTTTCCTTAAGCCAAGGCTTTTCAAAGATCGAGAGCTTATCATCAGATGAATTATACAGGAATTTTCACCATTGGATTTACTTAATTTTTGAACGCCTACCCATGATACCTCTACGAAACTTTTTCTTCTCCATTGAAACCCTCTTCCATTGGACACCTTATCGGCGGACAATTTACCATCCGGACAAACCCAATTTCTTTTTACTCGAACTTTTTTCTCATCCATCTTTTTCTAAATATTTTTTCATATTTTTTACAATGTTGAACTTTGGCTCTTCTATTGCCAACTTATCTATCTGTATAATTCCTCTGATGATAAGATCTCGATCTTTGAAAAGCCTTGGCTTAAGGAAAGAACAATAAACATAATTTTATTACAGAATATACCTTGCTTTGAACATTTGAAGTTTGAAATTAATTTGGACATTCGGCATGTTTATCACTCTTCGTCCATTTAACTTTATAATTGCTCTATCTCGTATATTGAGCTTTTACCATTTCACTATAGGTTCTTTCTACTAAAAGTTTTACTTTTAGTTTCTTACTTATTATATATATATATATATATATATATATATATATATATATATATATATATATATATATATATATATATATATATATAGAAAGAAAGAGAGAGAAAGAAAGAGATAAAGATACAGAGGAAAAGAGGCAGAGAGAGAGAAAGAGATATAGATAGAGACATGAATAAGGAGATAGGGAAATAATTAGATGTAATGGTCAACGTAATCAGAACAGATTGATACACATTTGCATCCAACTAGATTTCTGACTTACTTTAAAAGAAGTTATTTTAGTTTTATTGTTTTCATATGTTCAGAATAGTCAATCAATTCTATTCAGATATTGCAGAGAAACACATGGCTAGTTATATCGATGTATATGTATCGAGAGAGACATAGAGGGGGGAGGCGAAAAAGGAGGAATCTAAATTAGTTTAATTCGAAGCATTACAAATAATTATGGTAGAGAGATGATGGTATTAGTGTGTCTGCACTCTGATATTATTTATAAAGAGTTCATTCATAACTTCCAATGTTCAAAACAAAATACTTCTTTTACTTAACAAAATCGGTCCTTCTGTATTGTAGGACCGAATAAAAAAAATGTTATCCTTATTTCTGAAGAGTTAAATAAGGGGAGATTATTCAAAGTTTTCTCTTACGATGTTTTCTAAAAATGGATTTTACTATTGTAATTAACTTAAAATAAAGTTTTAAATATATATACGTAAAAGGATTATATAAGAATAAAACAATCACAACGCTTTATCGTATTCGGAACCAATTAAAAATATAATGATTGATTCAAATAAATTAATTATCACAGAACGAAAACTAGAAAAATACGTAAATGAAAGGAAATAAAAACATGAAACAAGGGAAATAAAGTTTTTGAAATAAATGAAAGTTTTAAAATGCAGCAATTTGTTCGAAAATATTTCCCAGTGCAGTGTCCTTGCATTATCTCTTGTTAAATATAAAATATCTTCCAAGTTTAGAGTGTTAAAATCCATTTGTCAATAAATCGTGGGTGAAAACTTTATATATATATATATATATATATATATATATATATATATATATATATATAATAGTACACACACGTAATATTATTACAAATATTTTTTAAATTCTTATACACATATTTCATCTTTTTCTGGGGATCGTCAGTGTGGAGGATTGTGCTTCTGGTTAACCTCATACCAAGTCAACATTTTAACTTCTTTAGAATCTAGCAGCCAACCTAACGACGACTGTGAAAGAAATACCTCTTTTATATTGTTTCCATTACATATATATATATATATATATATATATATATATATATATATATATATATATATATATATATATATATATATATATATATATATATATATATATATATATACTGATTTGGGTTTCATTTTCTACTTATTTCCGTTTTGCTAATTCTGGTTATGCACGACAGATGTCCACTTGCAATTGGACAGATTCACAGGAAACAAAATATCGACTACTCACGACTAAATTTGGATACAACTGTAAGGAGATACGCAACCGGCGTCTATGAGGAAACCAAAATCTATCAGGTGTAGATATTTGAATTGAAGATATTTCTAGAAATGCAATTACATATATATATAGTGATAAACATACAACTGTTTCGCCGTATAACTCCTGCTCAGCGATTTAAAAATAATAGACTGCTAACTGTTTTTGGGAGTGGTTTGGTTTGTTCAGAAGCGGGTCAATCTCTAAATGGGAGTGGGATGTAAGTGGAAGAAAAAACAGGCGATTAAGTTGTGAGAATGTTTGTTGTCCTTTGAAGATAAATGTAATTTGGGAGAGGCTGTATATGTATATATTATAAATACACATGATTGGCCCCATTTCAGTCTAGAAAGAAAAATTGGATACCCCGGTGTAAGCCAGTCTGTTCTGAGAGTCAATATTAACGCAAGAGTTGTGTAATCCCTTATGGTATCTTGTTGCCCAGCATTGTATAAAGAAGTCCTGGACGACTGGAAACAATGCCGCAATTAACACAGAAAGACTGGTGTTAGTTTGGAGTTTACCTTTTTCCTAGACTAGTTTAGGCTTAGAAGCATAGTCTACCCTAATAGTAATCCATAGTAATTCATAGTTTTTAGTGGAAGGAATTCGTGCCTTTTCTAAGTATAGTAGTAAATGTGATGTACGTGCCACGAACCCGAACCCGACATTCCGAGACCATAGTCTGCGCCTGTAACTGCTACACAACGCCACCTTCACACACACACATATAAATCAAGGGAGGCGCGAGAGCGCTCTATTCCTTAATAGACTTCACGAATGGCCTATGCTGGAAATCTCATTTATTTGATCAGTCATAACTCAAAAACCAATAAAAAAAATTAGTTAAAACTTTGCACAAAATTTTTATTTGATAGGTGCTATAAGTGTGTAGAATGTCAGCATCATTAGTCAAGGCAACCCAGAGATCCAGAAAGTTCAATCATGAAATCATGTTATCTGTGTGTACGTACGTATGTGTCACCCTGTATCTCATCAACTATTTGATGGATTCAGCTGATTTTTGGAAGAGATAGAGGTTCTAGGGTCTAGTTGATGACAGTTTAATTTCAGTTTACCATATACCTTACTTTTCCAGAAAATTCAAGCAAAACTTTAAAATGATTATTTTATTGAGGCATAGCCTTTACAAAAGTAGTGATATTCCATGATAAATGCCAGTATACTGAAATCATATGCCCTTAATAGGGTTAAGATGAAAATTCATGTACACTAAATGTACAAAAGCAAGGAAATTCTCTTTCAACTCTCTTTCAACTCCTTCAATTTGAACATTTGTTGGTTAAAACTAGATGAGGCATAATATACAAAAGAAACGCAGTGACGGAGCATGTACTTTTTAATGGAAATCGCTCCAGACAAGGCATGAAGCCACTTGATGTAACGAGCTAAAAAATAATAATACTTGAAGGTAAAAACAACTAGCCAACGATAAGTGTTAGATGGATAGATTCCAACCCAAACAACAGCAATTCTTCCCCCTTTGTCAGAAACATTGCTCATGGAATGTGAGGACTAAAGGACAAAATAAGGGTAGCGAGAGTTACGAAGCTGCCGAAAGTAAACCCAACGTCCACTTTCTACCCTCCTTATTTGGTAGTTTAATCCATGTATATATATAGAAACATAGACAATCAGTCAACGAATCGAATAAAATGATGAGATGTTAAAAGGAAATGTTGATCTCTTACAATTCACTGGAGCATATGATGCCGCGACGGAGAAGTATATTTGAAGAAAACATGTTTTTAAAAGCCACTCCGAATGTAAGAAAGCAATGCTATTTGTATCCAGTTGTTCAGAAAGTAATGTCGCCTTTTAAGGTCTAAATTTGAAAGTGAAATTAAAACAGATGAAAGAGAAAGTGAGAGAAAGAGAGAGAGATAGCAAGTTTAATCGATTGATACAAGTAAGACTTATTTCCTCGCTGAAACCTCTGAAACCAATGCTATATCGTGTTAGCAAGAATAGAGAGTAGTAAGATTACTACTACTACTAATACTATTACTACTATTTTTACTACTACTATTACTACTATTACTACTACTATTATTACTAATACTATTATTACTGCTATTACTACTACTATTAATACTATTATTACTACTACTATTACTACCATTACTACTACTATCATTACTTCTACTATTACTACTATTATTACTACTACTATTACTACTACTAGTATAACTACTATTACTACTACTATTACTACTACTACTATTATTACTACTACTATTTTTACTACTATTATTACAACTACTATTACTACTACTATTACTACTACTACTATTACTACTACTACTATTATTACTATTATTACTACTATTACTACTACTACTTTTACTACTACTACTACTATTACTACTATTATTACTACTACTATTATTAATACTACTACTATTACTACTATTATTACTACTACTATTACTATACTATTACTACTAATAATAATATTACTATTATTATTACTACTACTAGTCTCTTCGTTTAGTCTGGAAATTAGTAGCAATCTGTACACAACAACAACAATAAACAATAGTAATAACAAAAATAGTAAATTGATGAAATGTTCTTTTTTCAAGTCTAATATGGAATTTTATTTAATATAGTTCACCCCAAACAAGGCAGGCCGGCACTGTAGACGTACGGGGCTACTGAGAAAAATGAAAAGGGGAGAAGGTTGGGGGCAACCTAAATTGGGATCTGCGCAGCGAGATGTCTGTTTACATTAGTTTTAAATTTCTGCATGTCAGTACTGTCGGGCAAACAGGGGGCAGGGAGGGAGTTCCAGAGGCCAGCAGCACTAGGAAAGAAGCTATTGGAGTAGAAGGCTCTCCGGCATCTGGAGACCTCCACAGTGAATGAATGAGATTTAGTTGATTGTCGAGCTGGTCTAGTGAATTTACGTCGAGGGGGCACCAGAGTAGCCAATTCATAATCCATTGAAGTATTTATAAAACAAACACAAGAATGCAATGTTGCGGCGATGGAACAGGGACTGGAGCTTTGTTGACAGTGAGGGACCTATTAGGTTGGCGACTCTTTTTTGGACCTTGTCAAGGAAGGAGAGACTAGTAGATGATGCACTAGCCCAGATGTGGCAACAATACTTCATGCATGGGTGGATGGTGGCTTTGTAGAGATACAGGATAATGTCAGGTGTGAGAAGTTTACTAGCACGGTAGAGGGAGCCAACCTTCTTTGTGGCAGACTTGGCAATGTCTTCAATGTATTTGTTCCAATTCATGTTACCTGTGAAGGTCATGCCGAAGAGTTTGAATGATAAACTCTCAAGTAGGGTGTTATTTGTCATGAAAATCGGTGGTTGGAGAGGTTTCTTGTAGTTATTGAAAGTTACAACATTAAAAGTTACCAACCATTTATGACCCCAATCCACTACAGCCTGGAGGTCATTTTCTAAGGATTCAGACATTGCCTCCGATATGATCGCTTCTGTTTTGCCAACATGGCGAGAGTAAAGCGTGGTGTCGTCAGCAAATGAATCAATCTCAGACTCTATGTCATCAGGGAGATCGTTTATATAGATCAGGAATAATAAAGGTCCAAGGATGGATCCCTGGAGTACACCAGCACTTATATCATGTATCTTAGATGAACGGCCATTGAGGACAACCTGGATTTTTCTTTTGTTTAGGAAGGATCTAATTATATTAAGTAATTACCCAGTAATACCGTATGAGCATATTTTCAAGAGCCCTTTATGCCATACCTTGTCAAATGCCTTGGATATATCAAGCGCTACTGCCCTAGCTTCACCTGCCTTGTCGAGTGTATGATACCAGTAAGTAATATCAGTACGTTTCATCGAATAGACAGTGATAGAGAAGCGCTCGTACAGTCAAGTCAATTCGAGATAGTACTCAGTGCGGCGCGTCATTAATAGACCAAGGCTGTTGAGGAAGTTCCGTGCGGCGGGGCCAATCGCTCCACTCGTCTCTACGGCGATCGGTTGGAATACAAATCTATCGAAAAGACCGATGTATTTTAATCGCTTGCGGTTCTTCGCTGACGCTTCCACACGTCCAGTGTTCGTCCCCAATTCCGTTATTGACGAGGATGAAAAACTGTTGACATAAGTCGCATCTAATATAAACGTAAACTGACACTTTCAGCGATCAAAATGGGTAGAAAGTTATCATGGGAAAAACACTTCATTCAAAAGGATCATTTATTTCCCACTGCTGTGCAAAAAGCAAAGACCAATAAAATCTGATGTAAGGAAGTTCAAATCCTAATTTCAAATAAAAGATGATATCATACTGCAGAGGTTTTAATGGGCTTCAAAAGTGTTTTTCAGTCGCAGCCATCATTTATGTAATGCAGCCCTGAGAGGACAAGATAATGACACGGTCGAAATTTAGGAGTTAAATAATTTCAATAAAAAATCTAAAATGAGTTTGAAATGGCGTTGATTTATATATATATATATATATATATATATATATATATATATCGTAAAAGCGAATGGTGCGTTTTTCGACCGCTGATATTGGTTTGTTGCAGCCTCCGGTTTTAGAAGCATTTCCTGCTGATAACATATCGAAACCGGATGCTTTGTAAACGATAGGAAGTGATTTGCAGTTTTGATTCTGAGCGACTCGTTATCTCTATTTTCATTCTTATTTCAAACTTCAAATCAGATTTGATGAAAAGAAATTGGTTTAATTGAAACATAATATAACACTGTGTCATATTAATTATATTAGAACACTTTATTTTATGCTGGGGATTTATTCAGCAATGTATTATACTCACCGTAGCCATGTTTTCCCGTACGTCATTTTGTACACATAAAAGGCGATTGTTGCCAAATTAAAAATAACCTTTTCGGTCGTCCAGTTGTCGGGCCCAACAGCGGCATCTGCACAACAACCATCCATCCAAGAACAAACCTATCCTTCTCATTAATAACCAATCACAGGACAGTTATTTTAAAAAAGAGTAACACATGAGATGTACAATGACTATTGCTTAAACATTATGAATATGTTTTCAGCCACATTTATGGTACATACCATGTATTGGTTATTTAACATCATCACAATCGTTATGAACATTACAACTGAGACGAGAATAATCGTTATAATAATCTAAATATCACAAATCATTTTATGATGAAATATATTGTAAAATCATAACACACGTGTATCTTCATATATAAAATGTATAACATGTTTCGGAATTTTTTAGATGAGAGTTGATAATTTGTAGAATTAGGTATATTCGGACTACTGTTCTCATCTTGGGTAGTTTTATCACAACTTTTCGGCCGATGTAACCTCCGACCTTCTTCAGGTGTACTTTGTCGAACTCGGGAATCTTTCTGTCGAACTTGGGAATCTGGACGGAATCTCGAACGGAACCCTTTATTAAATCCACGGGGGTAGCATGCTCTCGTTTTATCTGCCATGACTAGGAAGAAGTCTTCAGTAATTCACAATTCTTGAACCTTCAACCTTCAGATAACTGTCAGTTAGAACTGAATTTTACTTAGTACTATATCCACTGCGCCACGGGTTCTTGCGGACAATTCTAGTATGAATTTTGGAAGCCTTAAAACGAGAGCATGGTACCCCTGTGGATTTAATAACGGGTTCCGTTTGAAATTCCGTCCAGAGTTCGACAGAAAGATTCCCGAGTTCGACAAGGTACACCTGAACAAGGTTGGAGGTTACATCGGCCGAAACATTGTGATAAAAACACATAAGATGAGAACAGTAGTCCGAATATACCAAATTTTACTTGAAGTGTATAAGTTGCTTTTTGCCATCTTTCTACGAAGTTTAAGAATTAAAACGACATTGTGTGGAGGGAAGAAATTAAACAATGTGAAAAAAGTGTGTCTTTTCTACAATCATTATTTGATGAAAAAGCAATTTTGAAATGTTGTACTCTCCTCTCCAATTTGTATTTGTTTGTATTTTTCGGACTACTGTTCTCATCTCAGATGTTATTCTCACAAAAGTCGGCCGGTGTAATCTTTTACTTTTTTCTTGTGCGTCTCGCCGAACTCGGGAATCTTTCTGTCGAGCTGAGGAATCTGAACAGAATTTTGAACACAACCTTTGATTTAATTCGTGATGGGTAGCTTGATCTCGTTTCGTCAGCCATGACCGTGTAGAAGTCGTTAGTAATCCGTAATTGTATTCTTAGTGTTGCCCACACTGGGACTTGAACTCTCAACCTCCAGAAGACTGTAACGTAGAACTTAGTATAACTTAGCACTTTTAACCGTGTCACCACGGATTGTGAGAATAACACCCAAGATGAGAACAGTAGGCGCAATAATCAAAATAATACTCATTGTCTCAAAATTTCTTCAAGATGAGAAAAGCTGGAAATAATGATGCTTCTTCTGTGAAATCATTATTTGATAGAAAAACCAATATTTCAGGTAAATTGAAGTTCTGTACTCTTCTGTTCGAGGTGAAAATAACTGACAAATAATTAGAGGTTGACGTTCAAGTTGATTGATTGATGACATTGGATATTGAATGGAAAGCATCCTCAGTAATTGGACAGAAACTATGAAGTTGGAGGGACTATGAGGCAACGTTGACCCTCAAATATTAGAATGTCAGTAGACAAAATACGTTTAGAAATACGCTGCTATCAACAACTATCATTTTAATTCGAAATTACTGGCAAGGTAAGTTTCATGGCATTTTACATACAAAAAGTGATGTTAAAAGAACCTGTTTTTTAATTAACTTACGTAAAATTATTAACAAAAATTGCTATGAAAAGCAACATAAATATTTGCTTATTTCCCAGATATGTAAAAAATCTGCGACGCTGACATGTCGATGTTATCGATCTACAGCTGTTAATAGCTGATATCTCATCAGGAAGAATTAAGATTTGATCCTTCCCTCAGATGGGATTTAGAAATACTGCCCAAATTATTCCAAATACCATGTGTGTTTGAATAAAAACAATCATATTTGATATTTTTATACACCCGGTTGAAATCATTTGGATTACTATCCCGTGGATATTTACTTTACCTGGATTATATATATATATATATATATATATATATATATATATATATATATATATATATATAAAGAGAGAGAGAGTGAATAGATATAAAATATATCTTAAATAAACTTTATTAGAAGTATGTACGATATAATCTCTTTAACTGATAAATGTATCATTATGATTTTTAGAATATATATGATAGGCAACACGGTCAGTTATATAGGAACATTTTTTGGAAATATAATGGTATAAATCTGACTTCTCTTTCTATGATGTCTATGGTGAGATTTGTTATTTAGTTGTACGTTTGTATTCCTGAGTCTATACATTTGACTTAATGTTTCTTATACACACACACACACACACACACACACACACATGGTAAACAGCTGATGATCCCCGTGTTAATATTAGACGCTTAAGGTTTCCTGTTTTTGTTTCACTCTTAGATAATTAACCCCCCTTTTTTATTTTTATTTTTTTTTATTTTACTTATATTTTTTCATTTATTAATTTTCCAACGAATGTTAAGTCTGCAATATCTTGGATTTAGTTAGTTTCTCTGGGAATTTAAACTGCATTTTACTTTTTTTAATTTTTTTTTTTTTTTTTTTTTTTTTTTTAATGACTCAAAGCTTCTTTAGACTATATATATATATATATAAAGTAAGGAAATCAACATCTTTGAAGTACAGATTAGAATGTATTAAAGTGAAATACTTTGAAAATCAACAATCGTGCAATTTTAAATGAAAAATTCATTTATTTAATTTTTTTTTTCGCGAGCTTTCATTGTATTACAACCTTGTCAGGCGAGACTGTTTTATAGTTTTTTTTTCTTCCTCCTCATTTTGATTGTATTAACCCTGAGGGGTCGAATAGACGTCAAGTTCTTACGACGTTATAAGTTTAGTCCTGGCGATGTCATGCGCAGGTTGGCGCTTTTTAAAGTAAGGAAATCAACATCTTTGAAGCACGGATTAGAATGTATTGAAGTGAAATACTTTGAAAATCAACAATCGTGCGATTTTAAATGAAAAAATTGCACGATTGTTGATTTTAAATAGTGTTGCTCGATTTTAACTACATGGGTATTTTTTATAGTTAACTGAATAGACTTTTGAATAGACAAAATTAAATCGCTATCTCTCTTTTCATTCTGTCTCTCTCTAAATATACATATATAAATATGGTTATTTAGTGTGGTTGATGTTTTTCTTTTTAGTAAATATAAAATAAAAATGAGATAAAATAGAAAATTACTTTATGGAATAGTGGATAAGCAAGTCAACATGCTAGTAGTGCTAGTAGAAATAAGGACACACACATCATTCAATCTGGACAAAGATATTTCAGCGTTCAACTATTTTTTATTAAAAGAATATGATCGAACGAATCGAGCGAAATATCTTTGCCCAACTTTAATGTGTTTGTGTCCTTATTTCTACTAGCAAATTGACTTGTTTATTCCATGAACATATTTCTCTCCCTCTGTATATATATATATATATATATATATATATATATATATATATATATATATATATATATTTATTTATTTAGTTTGGTACAGAAATATTAGTACAAAATTCGTACCGTCGGTTTCAAGCAGAGAAGGACTTAGCCATCCAGCTCTTTTCAGCAAAATAAGCTGAAAAGAGTCGGATGGCTAAGTTCTTCTGTGCTTGAAACCGACGGTACGAATGTTGTACTAATATTTATGTACTAAAATAAATAAATATATATATATTATATAATATTTGTTTATATATATATATATATATATATATGTACTCTCTTAATTTTAAAATTTTTAATTTTAATTCTCAATTAATCGAGCACTCTGCTGGGTTTTTTTGCTACATTACAAAAGAAGTTATATATATATATATATATATATATATATATATATATATATATATATATATATATATATAATTCTATTATTAAAAGGGTATATGTTTTCTAAGCAAATCAGAAAGTAGATTTCAAAATTGATCCACCTTCGTATTTACAAAAGCCGAATCAATTCCGGACAATTTATTGATTTGAATAGATCAACCTGATAAGAAAAAGGCTTAGGAAAGGAACAAAGAGCTGCCAAATTGCTACACAACTCTTGAACCTACAGATGGCCCATAAAGGCGCGGACGAAAATATCGGCTGCACAACAGAACATCATATGCGCATGTGTGTTGCCCATTACGGATATCTCTGATGACAAGATGGGCGCGTAGTCATCAGCGGAATATTTTGGGAAGGGTTTTTCATCAATCTTGTAATAAACCTTCCTAAATTCTTGTTTCTTTTTTTCTCCACCATCATTAATTATTTGTTTTACTTTCAACTCCGGTCGATATGTATTTTTCTATTTGCGTCTTTGGAAGCGTAGATTTAAAAATAAGGAACTCCACACGGACATGTTCTGTTAGATGCATCCGGATTTCCTTTTTATGGGGGGGGGGGCATGGGGTTTGGTGTTACATATTATCAGCAATCTATTATTATACGAAATTCATCAACGTTTGTTAATCTACGGCCTTTTCTTACATACTTTAATGACAAATTACTTGCTCAAAAAGTTCTGGGATTGTGTTATGTGTGAAAAATATTTCTCAAAATATACGTATATACAGGTGTGAAAGAACTTTCATTTACTCTGTATCCACGGCATTACATTTTATGATATATCGTGTATTTTATATATATATATATATATATATATATATATATATATATATATATATATATGTGTGTGTGTGTGTGTGTGTGTGTGTGTGTGTGTGTGAAAGAACTTTCATTTATTCTGTCTCCACAGAATTACACTTTATGATATATCGTGTATTTCTCTCTCTCTCTATATATATATATATATATATATATATATGTGTGTGTGTGTGTGGGTGTGTGTGTGGGGGGGGTGTAAAAGAATTTTCATTCATTTTGTCTCCACGGAATTACATTTTATCATATATCGTGTATTTTTTATATATATATATTATATATATATGTGTGTGGGGGGGGTGCATAAAGTTTTTAGGGTGCTTAATATGGAAACAGCCTTCCATTAGAAAATTCAAATATTTCAGATTTGCATTGAATTTGATCCAGAGTCATTAAACACCAATTAAGCAAGATCCCCTTGATTTAAATTTGTTCTTAAGACCTCTTAAGTTCAAGCCTTACATTTGAATCAAAATCTTTTAATGGAGAATAGGAAAACTAGATAGAGTGTTTACTATCATTGCATCTTGATTGTTATCCTCTGTTCGGGGACTTCATTTTACCCTTCCTGCGACGTGTATTCTTATAATACTTGTATTACAGTGCTGTATGCCGAGTACTACGATTCAATGCATCCATTAATAATTGAAATGAAAAAAAGGTCAAAATGCAAGATCAGATTTACAAAGGCAACATTAATGTCGCTCCTTTCTTGAGACACACGTTTGCAATATGTGCATTTAGTAATAAAAATACTATTTTAAACTCTTTGTGACACATCGACGCTTCTATAAAGTGCATTTCGTAATAAACATACGATTACTCGTATAATTTTGGTTATTCTGACTACATTTCTCATCTTGAGTGTTATCATCACAACGTGGCGCAGTTGATATAGAACTAAGTTGAATTCAGTTCCAAGTGATAGTCATTTGAAGGTTCAATCCTCGGTGCGGGCAATGCGAAGAATTGCGAATTACTGAAGACATTTCTCAAGAGCATGCTACCACTGTGGATTAAATAAAGGATTCGTTCGAAATTCCGTCCAGATTCCCGAGTTCGACAGAAATATTCCCGAGTTCGAAGAGATACACCTGAAGAAGACCGAGGGTTACAGCGGCCAAAACGTGATGATAACACTCAAGATGAGAAATGTAGTTCGAATAACCAAAATTATGCAAATTATCAATCCTCATTTCAAAAAATCAGAAATATACGATTACTCACTTAAGAGTATTGATTTACTTCTCTCCAGGAGTTAGGCACAAGGCCAGTTTTTATCTTACTCCCACAAGTAAGATGTGACCCAAGGTTGGGTCGGGAAAGTGGGGTTTAAAAATTGTCTGGGTAGCCCCGTCGGCATTCTCTGGTAGGGGCGCCTCAGACAGTAAGCAATAAACTTATTCCTCCCCAAAGAGGGGAGGCAAAGCCTGGGAAGGTGGACCTCCCAGAACTGCACAGGACAGACCCATTGACTGGCGTAAATCAAGACCCGAAGGCCAAGACAACACCAGTATGGGTGCAGTATCCATCGGAACAGATACTACACTTTGATCTTAGCCAAAAGGCCAAGTAACTGACAGGCCGATCAAAATACCGACAAGAAAATGCGTAGGTTTATCTGACAGGTAAAAGCAACGTTTCGTAATACTCGACAGAATCGAACGTCCGGGATACTTTTAGCAGTAGTTTTAACATATTAAAAACTAGCTGGAATCGATCGTTCGCTATCGCTTCGCAATTTAATTCTTATTCACTACTTAGAAACAATTGGAACGAAACTAATCGATAAGAAAAAGAAGACAAAACTAATTGACAAGAAGACAAAACTAATCGATAAGAAAAATAACATAAAACTAATTGATACGAAAACAAAACTAATCGATAAGAAAAAGAAGATAAAACTAATTGACAAGAAGACAAAACTAATCGATAAGAAAAATAACATAAAACTAATTGATACGAAAACAAAACTAATCGATAAGAAAAAGAAGATAAAACTAATTGATACGAAGACAAAACTAATTGATAATCAAAAGAAGATAAAACTAATTGATACGAAGACAAATTAATCGATAAGAAAAAGAAGACAAAACTAATCGATAAGAAAAACAAGATAAAACTAATTGATACGAAGACAAAACTAATTGATGAGAAAAAGAAGACAAAACTAATTGATACGAAGACAAAACTAATCGATAAGAAAAAGAAATAAAAACTAATTGATAAGAAAACAAAACTAATCGATAAGTAAAGAAAGAAAATTAAATTATTTTTAGTAAAAAAATGAATCACCAAATTAATTAAATAAAAAAGCACACGTGACAGTTTTTCCTTCAATGAAAAGTCAGCCAAACAAGCGAGATTTTATTGATATTTCTATTCGCTTTCCAATTGAAAATTGTCTTCAAAATGAATCAATAAATTATTTACCTTTTGGAAGTTTGAAAACTATTTAAATCTAACTTCAAAGTGGCCAAAAAGTACATTCGAAGTTCCCTTGTGCACTTTTTTGAACAAAACGTTATCTTTATTAGAAATTTGATTAATTTTAAATCAAATTTCTTATAAAGTTCCAATGTACTTTTTCGCCATTTTGAAGTTAGATTTAAATAATTTTTCAAACTTCTAAAAAGTAAATAATTCATTAATTAATTTTTTACATTACATAACCTCACTCCCACCCCATCTCTCTCTCTCTATCTCTCTTTCTCTTTTAATTCCCCGAACATACATAACTTTAAGACGAGATTTCCATTTTTTTAAATCTCTCCACTTAAAAAAAATACTTTGTGTCTAACTTCGCCTTCGTTGATAGGCAAGTAAATATGGACCCGAGAAAAAAAGATTTCAGCCTTAAGCATGACAGGCCACTGTAAATGCTATTTCAAACGTAACCTTCGCAGGACGACCGACGGATGGAGCCTCTTTAAAAGATAGTTGGTCGCGTTTATCTACTAAAATCTCTATTAAATGTAAGCGTGAATAAACGACCGACAGATACAACGTCGGACAGAGATGGGAATATGCATAGAATAATGCATTGAATCTATAGGCATCAGTAAAGTCTTCAGAGGCTGGCTACGCGGAGAGTCCATGGTGAAGCAAGGGTTGCGCAATCTACAACTACATCTTTACTGAACCGGCATTGCTTGAATGCAGTGGTAATGAGAGGTTTAGAACGATTGGAAACAATGCCGAGATAAGCAGAAAACACATACAACACCTGGTATTTCCCATGGTCACCAATTTAGTACTGACCAGGCTCAACGTTGCTTAACTTCGGTGATCTAACGAGAACCGGCGTGTTTATGTCATATATTGAATACGTTCTGAATATTTTTAATTGGATAATTCTCTGATTTTTGGACACAAAAATAATGAATACATTGTTTTGTTTACTAGTAATCTTCTAGTAAGAGGGGTGATATGAACCAAATGTACTCGTCTAATTAGCGATACTTATGTAGGCGTGTGACTGGATAATATAGTCATCAGACATGAATATTCCATTCCAACTTAACGCGTCAGACGTCATCCCCCGTCATCTTGTCTGGGTGGGAAGCGGCAGGTGATTCAATCGAACACTCCTCACATCTGAGCTGCGTATGTAATTCCACCTTTTCGAGTGGGTTAAACGTATGGAGAGATACAATTACTGCCAACGGGATAAATAATTCTTAAACATGACGAGCACATAAATCAGCTTCCCTGAAAATATTTAGTCGATTAAAAAAAATCAGAAATCTATCTCATATATAAAGTAGAATGAGAAAAATGTCCCCTGTACTTTTTACATGTATAGCTTTCGGGCTATAAGCTGTGTATGAAAATCTGTTTCGGCATCGATTTAGACCAATTTTTGGTGCGTGTTTAAAAAACAATATTAGTTTGTGTCATTCAATTTCAGCGAGTATTATATTACGTCCTGTTCGATATTTTCTCTTAAGATAGTCATCTATAGAAGAGGTTGGAGGAATTTTCGCCATAACACACAGATCTACTACCACTGCCACCCAAATATACTAAATATATTCTTTAAAATAAATAAACCGCTCATTGTAGCGAATAAATAATAAAAACGCACCGGTAAACACCGGTCGACTATAGCCAGACAAAAAAAAACAATAACAAAAAATCAGCGTAACATTACCGGCGATAAAAAGTCGAGCACAAAATGTGGCAGGTCATTCTGGTCTAGGGGTAAAACGCTAGACGACGAATATTTACATCGATGGTTAGATCCCTGCCCGGGTGAGTCATGCTGATTATGGCTTCTAGCCAGAAACACGTATCCATGTTTTACTTTTGTGCATGCAAAAATTAATTTATAAATTAATTAAAAGAAATCTATATATACAAAAATTAATTTATAAATTAATTAAAAGAAATCTATATATACAAAAATTAATTCATAAAATAAATAATTAACATATATATATGTGTGTGTGTGTGTGTGTGTGTGTGTGTGTGTGTGTGTGTGTGCATTTAAAGAAAAGTCGAGTTCAAATGTTATAACTTTAGTTATATCACATGGAGACAAAAACATCGATTTTATCATATAAATATAAAACATTAAACATTCCAAATGCCCACGATACAACTAAATACCTCAGGTAAAATTTAACTCATTGATTAGAACTTAAAGTTCAACAGAGCTCATATATTATAACTCAGTATAATACAAAATGTATGACGTCAATAATATTTTGTAACTATGTTCCCATAAACTCAAACCAACAAATGTTTATAATCCTTGTGTGCATATGTTTCAGAAATTCATTGTGTACATATGTTTCAGAAATTCATTGTGTACATATGTTTCAGAAATTCCTTGTGTACATATATTTCAGAAATTCATTGTCCAGCAGATAAATTCTTCATCAATTCATTAGTGTCAAAAATAACGATGGAATTGTTAAATGATCACAAACACAAAAACATAAAATTCAGAAACATTATTTTCTTTTTTCCCCCGTATGGGAGGCTAAATTAATTTGATTCAAAAGTCAAATATATATTTTTAAAGATGAATTCAATTATCACAGAAAGTGGATAATGCAAAGATCAAATTTTAATAAACGATGATTACCTTCTTTAGAAAAATTAATAGCCTGAATAGTAAATAAGTTTAAACTTTGAAATACCTATGGGTGCTGAAATATAGAACAAAGGAAACATGTTTTCATCGCTCCAAACACTTTCTCACACCTGAGGCTATTCTCTATCTCTACAAATTTACAATCAGACCATGTATGGAATACTGTTGTCATATTTGGGCTGGTGAATCTCTCTCCCATTTGAGGGTTCTTGATAAGGTGCAGAAACGTATCTGTAATTTGATTGGCCCTACCTTTTCTTCTTTATTACACCCCCTCTCTCACAGACGTGATGTCGCTAGTATCAGTCTTTTCTATAAATACTATTATGGCACGTGTTTTTCAGAATTATGTGATTTATTCCCCGCTTCTTTTGTTCCAGCCTATTCTAGTGGTCTACCTCAATTTGCTGTTTTGATACCTGTAATACAGCTTCCTGTTCCAGTAGCTTTTTTTCAAGAACCGTAGGTTTGTGGAACTCTCTTCCTGCTGACTGTTTTCCTCCTACCTAAAATTTTGGCTTTTTTAAGACTAAGGTCAGTAGGCATCTCCTGTTTTCGCAATAATCATATTTGTTCCTGTTAGCTCCTTACATCAAGTGGATTCATGCTTTGTCTGGAGCGATGCCAATTAAAAGATATTGCATGAAATTAATTTTTTATCGATTAGCATTTCGAAAATCACCGTTATTAAATGCATACGTAACTAATAAACACTAGTGGAACTCTTTCAAATCAGGGTTAGATAATTCAACCCGAAACGTATGTCAAGATGAACATATCGAATTCAAATTTCTTATAAACCGGATTGACTAGTTAATTCAACTTCACAATTCATATATAAGAAACCACCCTAAAAAACTTTACCTAACTTAAAAACACCTTCGTTTAGCGCCTATTTATATAATAGATAATAGTATAATTTATTCTGTTATTATTGTGATCATTTAACAATTATATTGTGATTTTTACCAATAACGAATTAATAAAGAATTGATCTGCTGAAGATGTTATAATCGACAACAAATTTCTGAAACATATGTACACAAGGATAAATAATATTTGTTGGTGTTGAATTTTTTCGGGGCATGATTATTACAAAATAATAATTATTTCATAAAATTTTGTATTCTACTGAGCTATTTATTTTTTCTTAAAATCTTACATAACAGCAAGTGTGGTGTTGGCTGTGTGTGTGTTGTCCAGATGATTATTAAAAATCATTTGTTTAATATTTCAGGAAAATCTTCCCTTTGTCAAAAATAATATACACCAAAGGAAAAATACGACTAACATAAATTTAAAAAATAAAGAAAATAAAGAAACAAATAATCCCGACCATGTGCAGGACGAAAATATTTAGGTCTAACGTCTTAGATTGATCACAGCCACACTTATCATACAACAATATGTTTTTTTTTTGTTTCCAAAAGCAAATTAACTAATAAATAGAATGAATTCCAAATAACAGCAATAACAACAACTGTTATAAAATAAATGTAAGTTATGCTAACTAGTTTTAAATCATGTGAATTTGTTCGTATGGTTATACTTAGAATCGTTGAAGGACAAACTTTTAAAATATTTAATTAGCAAGACACGAGAGAAGAAGGGTGAAAAGGGAGCATGGTAAAGAATAACTTAATCAAGGAAGAGAAACGAGAATTGTTTACTTATCAGTAGACGACGAGGGAAATTTACCTTAAAATAAGCATAATTAAAATCATCTTTTTTCTCTTCCCATCACAGTGTCGACTTTATGTTAACCAAAAATAAAAACGAAACCTAATTAATCTTAATTAATTTCGAAGTACGATTAGGTTTCATTCGGCAAGAAATGCTTCATTTGAATGATTTTGATATTCAGTTTCTTCATCAGTTCAGCCTCACGGCGTTTTCATAACTCTCTGAACAACTAAGCAACGGTAGAACAACTCTATAAAAACATAAGATATTTGAGCAGATTGAAAGCGCTAGATGATAATCGAATTACACCCTTGTAAGCCTATTCCACAAACAACCATCTTCCTCGTACTGCTGGCCTCTGTAACTCCCTCCCTGCTCCCTGTTTCCCCAACAGTACCGACATGCAGAAGTTTAAAACTAATGTAACCGACATCTCGCTACACTACTATCAACTTGGAGTGACACCTAAAACCTACACCCTAATTCTCAGTAACCCCTTACGTCTACAGTGGCGGCCTGCCTTGTTTGGGGTGTAATATGTTAATTAAAAAAAAGTAGAACGTGGACCTTGAGTTTACTTTTGGCAGCCTCGTAACTCTCGCTTCCCTTATTTGGCCCTTTAGTCCTCACATTCCATGAGGAATGTTTCCGACAAAGGGGAAAGAATTGCTGTTTTCTGATTCAGAATCTATCCATATAACAAGAGAGTGGAAAGTTGACATTGGGTTTACTTTTTGCAGCCTCGAATGTTAGTGTATCCTTCTCGAAGAGATTCATCATTGATCCGTTGATTTCTCTTTGGCTTCAACAACATTACACATTGGCGTCTCACTGGGGTGATTGATGCTCACTCACGAATGTTAATGACTGTCTAACTTACAGGAATAGATTACAAGAAGAAGATATGGTGGCTCTAAAAATCAATTTTCTCGCAAACAAATGGCCAAACATTTTTAGTCCTAGCTGACGTATTAGACCCTCGTGCTTTGCCGATTGCTAGAGAGAGTAGAAAGTTGACCTTGGGTTTACTTTCACCAGCTTCGTAACTCTCGCTTCCATTATTTTGTCCTTTAGTCCTCACATTCCATGGGCGATGTCTCTGACAAAAGGGGGGGAACATCGCTGTTTTCTGTGTAAGAATCTATCCATAACACTTATCGTTGGTTAGTGTTTTTACCTTGACGTAGTATTGTTTTAGCTCCTTACATCAAGTAGTTGCGAGTTCAAAAAAAAAGGGCGATGAGTCGAGAAAAGTATTTAAAAATAAACAGAATAAGGAAAACTCTTAAGTGTCAACAAAGCGTGCTTCGATATTTTGTCCTTGCAGTCAACTTAACGTGTTTGAAAAAATATTCTTTGAAATAGACTATTTTTTATCTGACGACCGCGGAGTCGCTAATGAAGCTTCTGACTTTGCCTTGTCGATGACAAGGCC
Source organism: Sepiola atlantica (assembly GCA_963556195.1). Classification (NCBI taxonomy): domain Eukaryota; kingdom Metazoa; phylum Mollusca; class Cephalopoda; order Sepiida; family Sepiolidae; genus Sepiola; species Sepiola atlantica. The sequence continues at coordinate 231,633,974 of OY744516.1, read as the reverse complement.
TGCGATAATATTATTGAGTTAGATCTATCTATAGCTTTTTTAATAAAAAGGGTTATTCAATGCATCGATGAAGAATCCAACTAGTTGCGTCTGAACTGCTGAACCTTCTCTTAACTCGGCATCCAGATATGCTAAGCTAACAAGGCGATTCATTCGGTTAGCTCGTTCTGCGAAAGCCTCTCTCCGATCTTGCTTTATCTTAATTTAAGCTCAAGTGGCGTCGGTAGAATTTATAAACTAACCGTATTCTGCCGATACTTGATCAAATAACTGTTCTAGTGATATTCTCTGATCCCTACCGATGGTATACTATTCAAAAAATAATAGACTAGATTTACCAGCTTCGGATCTGTTCATTTGTAAAACCGTTCTTTCTTCTTTGAATCAGCTTTCCAGAGTCTTAAATTGGATGGTTTTCCATTCAAAATTGAGAACTTTGATCCGCCTGAGACTAATCGATTTAAGAAGGTAGGGGTTTCTTATTATGTTTAGAAATAATTTATAACAAATATTCAAACGAACAAATTGCATCAAGAACAAAGAGAATCGGGGTGAAATAGTCACTTTTTTATGGAAATCGCTCCATTAGTGTTCGATGGATAGATTTCGACCCAGAAAACAGCAATTCTTCCCCCTTTGACAGAAACACCGCTCATGGAATGTGAGGACTAAAGGATAAAATAAGGGAAGCGAGAGTTACGAGGCTACTGAAAGTAAACCTAAGATCTACTTTCTACTGTCCTGTATTATATGGATAGATTCCGACCCAGAACGCAGCAATTCTTTCTCCTTTGTCAGAAAGATCGTTCATGGAATGTGAGGGCTAAAGGACAAAATAAAGGAAGCGAGAGTTACGAGGCTGCCGAAAGTAAACCTAAGATCTACTTTCTACTCTCCTGTATTATATGGATAGATTCCGACCCAGAACGCAGCAATTCTTTCTCCTTTGTCAGAAAGATCGTTCGTGGAATGTGAGGGCTAAAGGACAAAATAAATGAAGCGAGAGTTACGAGGCTGCCGAAAGTAAACCCAAGGTCTACTCTCCTAACTCTCACTTACTCGAAGTTGTGGCTTCCTTGGAATTAACACGCTTTCTCTTTTCTTATGAACATGCCTACCCTAATGTCAAGCTCCTGGTGATAATAGCCTAAATGTTGTAAACTGAGATACAGATGTGCATACAAATGAAGACAGAATACTCACATCTCTGTTATTAGCAATGTCGTCTCTTTTCGTTACGTTTTTCTCATTGGAATTTACGTGTAATTTCGTTTAGAATTTTCACATGTAATCTGGAGTTGGGGGAGTCTCATCATTTTTAATAGAATACATATATTGATGATAAACAGATCAAACGAATAATACATTTTAACAATGTGTGTTTATTATCCCTCTAACGTTTTGTCAGAGTTCCACGTGTATAATGTAGTCCAGTACTAACTGCTTGGTAATTGTGTCGTCGGAGTCTAAACTGAGACACGGATTTTAAGAACGGTGGCTCGACTCCGAGTAGAACAGAAATCGATATATGCCAAATAGCAGATAACTTAAGTTGTATGGGTAATTGATATCTCATAAAAACAGCAAACTCGTTGCGTCCTGCAAAATCCCAACTCTTGACCTTAGATGGAATGTGGTAAGTAAATGAGAGTAGAAAGTGACTAACTTTGAGCTTACTTTCAGCAGAATCGTAACTCTCGCTTACCTTTTTTTGTCCTTTAGTCCTCACATTCTGTTGTGGTGGCAACCACTCATTTGCATATACGAATAACGTTACACTATAAATGGCTAGCCTAGGTTGGCCTTAGTGTGTGTTACCTAAATGCCACCGGAAGTGACGCCGAAGGGCGTACATGTCCTCCCACCAAGACTCTCTGACTCGACACCTTCATTTTACATACTGTAACTATACCTTTTCTTTAATACACTTATTATTGCATTCTCCTTGTTGTTTGCGTCTTCATTGTATTCCTCACTAATTATTGTTCAACCTTGCAACCACAACACATTCCATAAGCGATGTTTCTGACAAAGGTAGAACTGTTTTTCTGCGTCGGAATCTATCTATCTAACACTTATCGTTGGCTAGTTTTTTTTTACCTTGAGGTAATATTTTTAGCTTCTTACATCAAGTTGCGTCATGCAATGTCTAGAACGATGTCCATGAAAAAAAAAATACCACGCGACATAGAACTAGATGTCGTAAAACTGACCAGAACAGCAATCTAGAAGAAGCAACACTAAGCACAAATGTAAGTCGCCTTGTGAGAACATACTGAAATGACTATTGAAAAGGATAGAGTAGTAATATATAAATTAACCAATTAGAAAAGCTAACGTATAGAATACATAAATAGTCAAGCTGCCAGGCGATGTCATAAACCTGTACGCGAGACTAATGAAGGCTATGAAATAATACATAGATGTAACTGACATAGGAAACAAAATAAACTGCAGAAGCGAGTATTCCTATCATTTGCCACATCTGGGCTGGTGCACCAACCACTAGTCTCCCCCTTTTGTTCAAGGTACAAACTGCAAAGTAGATATTCCCATCATTTTTTTAACATATTTCACCTCAAACAGGGCAGGCCGCCACTGTAGACGTAAGAGGGTTACTAAGAATTAGGGTGTAGGTTTTGGGGATCACCCTAAGTTGGTAGCTGTGTAGCGAGATGTTTTAAACTTCTGCATGTCGGTACAGTCGGGAAAACAGGGAGCAGAGAGGGATTTCCAGAGGCCGGAATCACGAGGAAAAGAGGCTGTTGGAGTATAAGGCTCTCCGGCATCTTGGGACCTCCTCAGTGAATGGATGGGATTTAGCTGATTTTCGGGTTGGTCGAGTGTATTTACGTCGAGAGTAGCCAGTTCATCGGAGCACAATCCATTGAAGTATTTGTAAAAGAAGGCATTTAGGAAGACATTTAAAAGTGAATCATTTTCAAAAGTCTACGGATCGTTGGGGAACAAATAACAAAGTAATACATGTTCGAATGAAATAGATTCGGATATACAAATTGATGCAGCTAGTGGAGTAGCGTTAGTGTTAGTGTTAGGGTAGTTGTGAGTTAGACGCAAACAAAAAACTACGTGAAATTCATCTACACTTACGTCAATCCGATATGTGAGGAACATAAATATTGAAACACGCGTATTTTATTTACCTTCTCTCTCCAGGAGGATAGACACAAGGTCAGGTTCGGGGAATGATGAAAGTGTTTCTGTGGAATGAGCTGGATTCGAACCCGGCACACTCAGTTCCTCAGTCCGCGTCGTTAACCATTCAGCCACCGTGATATTGAAATAAGCGTTAGTTTTGTAGAGCTATACAGCATATTATAAAATATATCTACGTGCTGCATGCTTGTAAAACAAGTAAAGAGGCGGTTGTCATTACTCTACAACATTTCTTTATGTAGAAAAATGTTGACAACAGTCATGATGAAACTTATGAAACAAGGTTAACATCATCGAAAAAAGTTATCAGCTTTTATTAAAAAGAGGAATAGATTACTGAGTCATGTGTTGCTATTAGTTGCAAGAAACTTGCGAATATTAATTGAAAAAGACCCCTGTTCACTAGTAGAACGTCAGTAGTCAGTCCTCTTATATTGTACGTTTGGTTTGAACGTCTGAGTAAATAAGTTTTGTTCAAATTCGTATGGCAAACACATTGTTAACTTCGCCTAAAATGCCTTGTCAGTAGAGAAAGTTCGAGAGAAAATAGATCTCAAACAGCAAATCAGCATACATATAACGTGAGAAACATAAATGTCTGTAGTAATATACATGGAAATACATATAGATAGATAGATAGATAGATAGATAGATAGATAGATAGATAGATAGATAGATAGATAGATAGATAGATAGGCATAGTGATAAATAGATAGATAGATAGGTAGATAGATAGATAGATAGAAGATAGATAGATAGATAGATAGATAGATAGATAGGCATAGTGATAAATAGATAGATAGATAGGTAGATAGATAGATAGATAGAAGATAGATAGATAGATAGATAGATAGGCATAGTGATAGATAGATAGATAGATAGATAGATAGGCATAGTGATAGATAGATAGATAGATAGATAGATAGATAGGCATAGTGATAGATAGATAGATAGATAGATAGATAGATAGATAGATAGGTAGGCAGGCATAGTGATAGATAGATAGATAGATAGATAGATAGATAGATAGATAGATAGATAGATATGCATGACGATAGATAGATAGATAGATAGATAGATAGATAGATAGATAGATCGAGATAGATAGATAGATAGATAGATAGATAGATAGATAGGCAGACATAGTGATCGATAGATAGATAGGCATAGTGATAGATAGATAGATAGATAGATAGATAGATAGATAGATAGATAGATAGATAGATAGATAGATAGATAGATAGATAGATAGATAGATAGATAGATAGATATGATTCTAAGCTAGGTAATATATGGAAATGTCCTCTCAACCATCAAATCATTTCTCTCTCATGGGTGTATAAAAGTAGTTGTTGATGGGCAGTAGTTTCTAGCACACTATCTACGCCGACGTTTCCCAAGGATTCGTTCTGCGCCCAAACCCTTTCCTTCATCAATTATCTTCCGAATCAAATCCTGAAATCATTTGTTGGCATCTATGCAGATGACCCAACCGTCTATGGCAGCACTCCGAAGAGCATCGGTGATCAATATCATGCTGATTCTCCCTCTTTCCACCTGGTGCAGTGACTTGTTACTTTTAACACTCTTAAAACCAAGCTTCTCTCATTTCACCACCAACGCTCTGATCCTCGCTTTGTCCCAGTTGAAATGAGTGGCTTTCTCCTTGAAGTTGACCCTTGTTTTGATCAGATCCTAGCATTGACTTTCACTCCTCACCTGAAATGGTAGCCTTACTAAAAATCTGTTGCTACGGTCGCTGAAAAAATGGTTCTATCATTCCATCGTTGCAGTGAGTACTTGACTCCTGACACAATCCTCTACCTGTATTAGAGTCAGATACGTCCTGAGATACGTCCTAAAATTCGTTCACATTTGAAGGTGCTGCTCAGAGCACGAGTTTTTTTTGCCGTGGCAGAGAACAAATCTCTTTCACAATCTAGAGTATAAGAATCTCTTGTCTTTTATGCAGCCAAATTTTTTCCAGGAGAGACGTTACTAGTCATGCTCTACTCTGTTGCTATTTTTATAACAGGTGCTCGACCGGTTTCCCCTATAAACATTCACCGCAAAACTCGTCTACCTACAACCACAGCTAAGAACATTCATTTCTTCCCCTATTCACTTAAATCCAAACGAAATTTTCATGACCAGGGTTTCTTTCCAAGAACTTCTTATCTGTGAAACACAACACCACAGGACTGCTTCTCAACTGACTACAACATGGTTGTTTTCTAGTCCAACATTAAATACGTGTCAATCCGTTCGCTTAATAATTAAATTCTGCCTATTCCACTCATCGTTTAGAAAATTCTCTCATCGTATTGTTCATCATCACTCTGACAATATCGTCAACTCTAATCCTCGAGTTGCTTTTGACCTTGGTAAGTGGTGACGCATAAGTATAAAATCAAAATAATGCTTCTTATTGAGCATTTCTTTTCCCACCATTAATTTCCCTGAAATGTATTCTAATCTTCACTCGGCATTCGTCGCCATAACCGTTCATCTTACCCTGTTTGCTAGTCCAATATTATTTCATCTGCGTAATTTGTAAGTGCACTATTTTCAAAAATCACCGAACATTTGGTGGATCTACTTTCTGAAATCCCCCGCACGTTCTGATCATCGCCCATCTCGTATATCTATTGCAAACCTCCTCCTCATCATCATCCTCATCCTCCCCCTTTTTCTCTTCCTCCTCCTCCTCCTTTTCCTCTTCGATGGCTTTTGTTTTCATTGACGTCACTTCGGATACTTTAAACGGAAATAGGATATGATAGACTATTCTCTTCCGGTACTTATGACAACCTTCTTGTTCATATCGACCGTATATATTTGTCTTTTTCTTCTTTTAATTGTCTATCCGATGCTTTTATTATATATATATATATATATATATATATATATATATATATATATATATATATATATATATATATATATGGGGATACAAAAGAAACAAAAGGCACACTTTTACCGCCAACACAGTTCGTTTCTTTTTAGAACTTCATCAAATAGAACATCAAAAAGATAATGTTGTTATTTGGAAAATAAACAGGAGAGTCTTTGCAACGTGATATCTTATCAGATCTTCATTGTTCATTGACCACCCTACACATTCACAAACAAAATCTCCTAATTTACCTTCAACCTGAGTTCTCACGGTTCCTCTAAGTAAAATGTCCAAATCCCCATCTACGTGTATTCCACATATACATTTATTAATGTAATCTATACATAGTATAATATACATCAGAATTAAATAATATAATATAATATACTAGCTGCCCAAATCCGGCGTTGCCCGAGAGTCTTTTGTTTGAGCCATGAAATTATTTAAAAAGAGTCAATTGTAGCATCGGACAGTTGAAATAGCTCACATATTTCGCAAAAGATAAGTGACAGAAGCATGGCTTTATCGATTAAAACATTGAATTTACGTTAGTACTTTATCTAATTAATATTTTATTTGATTATTAATAACTATTAATTGTTAATGTCATTAGAGGAATAACTAGCGGAACCTGTGCTCGGGCGATGCCCAGGAAAATCGAAGAACCCAAGAAAAAACTCATGCTCACACATTTGATCTTCATATAAATATTTTCTCGATGTTTTACTTGGATATAAATATTAATTGTAGTGTTATTTAAGCATTAACTTGATAAATATTAATAAATACTTAAACGTTCGTATTATTTTATAACTACCAAAGTACATCCTCCTACTTTCGTAAAGACGATGATGTTTTGGTTCGGTGTGGGGGGGGGGGTAATTGTGACTATACCCAAACACTGGAAAGAAGGTAATATTTGATAATAATGAAAACAGGTGCATGCCCTTTATTAACTGTAAATCCAAGTAACACTATGAAAAAAGTTGGAAACCCTGCACGCGCAGTGAGCCTAACGAAATCGGTAAAAGTTCATTATATATATATATATATATATATATATATATATATATATATATATATATATATGGAAAATGAAAAAGGAAAAACCAAAAAGGATGTTTTTTTATATATTCGTCAATGTTTCGTCTTTATTTTTAAGACTTCATCAGGATGATAATATTAAGAAAAATGTCATGCAAGTACATAAAAATATTGGGTTAATCCTCTCGTCCACTTCTCTCACACTCTCACCCACCTATCCCTCGCACTCTCAACTCACCTCATTTTTTCAAATCTTTTCTAAAACCATAACATCACCCACTCACCAAAATCACAGAGCCTCTCCCCTCTTCTTTTCTCCATCTCTCCACCTCTTCACTCACTGTCATCCACATTATTCCCGCTCACCCCCACCCCGCCACTTTTTTCACTCAGAACTATCCACATTTATTTCATTCCATGCTACTGACTTCACCAAGCCCGGACCTCGATTCTACTGCTCCCAGCAGTGGCTACTATTTCTTCCCATCAACCCATAATGTAAACCCAATATTTCATGTACTTGCATGACATTTTTCTTAATATTATCATCCTGAAGAAGTCTTAAAAATAAAGACGAAACGTTGATGAATATATAAAAAACACATCCTTTTTGGTTTTTCCTTTTTCATTCCCCATCACGTCGGATTACCTTCATCCTTCCTTTCTCATATATATATATATATATATATATATATATATATATATATATATATATATATATATATATATATATATATATATATATATATGGAAGTACATAAAAAATGGCCTGTTTTCCTCTTCTCAACCTCCTTTAAGTACATCTGGACTTACCTACATTTTGAGCACTTTCCCCAATCTGCTCCCACGCAAAGAGTTTTTCTTCACATTCTACAATTTCACCGGACTTCTTTTCAACAGAAATTTACCACCCGGACAATGTGCATATCTTTTTCACGGAAATTTTTCTTTTCATTCAATACGTTTTTTTATCAAAAATTATTTTAATAATTTTTGATAATAATTTTCATATTTTTCAAATATTTGAACTTTGGTTTATTCGAAAGCCAACTTATCCATCTGTATTTCTCCTCTGATGATAAGATTTCGATCTTTGAAAAGCCTTGGCTTAAGGAAAGAATAATAAACACTAGTTTATTACTGAATGCACCTTGCATTGAACAATTGAAATTTGAAATAAATTTGGACAATCGTCGCATATTTATCACTCTTTTTTCTTCTATCTCTCTCTCTATATATATATATATATATATATATATATAGTCAATATCGTCTGAAAAGTATCTTGGTTCGTCCTGTCGGCTGAAAGTCCCACAGTCAAAATGCAATAGTCTATCACCCAATAAAATGAGGTAGTAATGCCTGTGCTGATGGCCTCGCGTTACGTTAACAGCTGCATTTTCTTTTCATTATAAATACTTAAATGATCGTATTATTTCATAACTACGAAAAAACATCATTACAGCAACATGCTTACGTACAGTCTAGGAATTTATTATTAAAAACATAAATGTATTTATGTTTTGGAAAGGAGGATTATAAATAATTTCTTGTACATACAAACACTGGAAGAAAGGTAATATTTGATAGGAATAAAGGTATTATTGGAGCCCTGCCATCTGTGCTAATTCGACCAAATAAAAATGAAACTCTACTATTTTTAGGCAAATACATGTAAACAGGCTGGAAAAGTTGACTGGAAAAATAAAAAAATAAATTAAATGCTTACATTTAGAGGTGATCTAATTTCTTCTTCTAAACATATAGGATGAAAGATCTTATAAGTATAATAATTTACGTACTGTTTAAGGGCGATATTGACTTTTTTAATAATAATAATAATAATAATAATAATAATAATAATAATAATAATAATAATAATGATGATGATGATGATGATGATGATGATGATGATGGTGGTGGTGGTGGTGGTGGTGGTGGTGGTGGTGGTGGTGGTGGTGGTGGTGGTGGTTGTAGGTGGTGGTGGTGGTGATGGTAATAATAATAATAATAATAATAATAATAATAATAATAATAATAATAATAATAATAATAATAATAATAATAATAACGATAATAATAATAATATAAAAACAGATATGACTGTGTTGGGAAAGTAATACACTGGGCGCTGTAAAAACAATTGAATTTCGAATATGCAGACAAATGGTACAAACATAAACCAGAAACAGTACTAGAAAACGAAAAACACAAAATCCTCTGGGATATGGATATACAAACAGATAAACTCATACAAGCAAGGAGACCTGATGTTATTATAATAGGCAAAAAGGAAAAATCTTGTAAAATCGTAGACTTCGCCGTTCCCGCAGACACAGAGTGAAGATCAAAGACACGGAAAAACGAAGTAAATAAACAGAACTAGCCAGAGGACTGAAAGTAATATGGAGCATGAAGAAAGTTATTATAATACCAACAATCATAGGAGCACTAGGAAAAATCCTAAAAAACCTGGAGAAAAGACTGGGAGAAATTGGAATCAAACGGACCATCGAAACCATCCAAAAGACGGCAATGATCAAAACAGCTGCAATCTTAAAGGAAAATCCTCGAATGCGAAAACTAACACGCATAAGATACAAAGACTAACTAGTCACAAGGAATTTACAACAGGGAGAAAACAAGACCACACGAAGAACACCACAACAAGAACCAAGGAACAGAAACTGCAAGAAACAGCACTTCATAATTCTCCCACCGACCCCCTCCCCAATAAATTACACCGGCCTCAGCTATCACTACACAAAAATGAACCAAAGGAAAAGAAATTACAAGAAACACTATAAGCTCCTCACTCTCTCCCCACCCCCACCCCCAAAAAATGTGTTTTTTAATTAAAAAGAATTTTTTTTTAAATTTAAATTGGGAAAGAGAAAGGGAAAAAATTAAGGAATTGGAAAGAAAAAAAATGGAAAAAATTTAAAAATTAAAAAAAAAAGAATTTTTTTTTTAAATTAAATTTTTAAAAAATATATTTTATTTATTTATTTATTTTTATTTTTTTTTTTTTAATAATTTTTTTTTAACTGGTGCCGGCCTAGGCTGACACCAGACAAAATATTTATAGAGAGTCGAGGAGGATGAGAAGACCGAGTAAGGACAGCACAAACCAGACCTCCACTGGAAAAGTACAGACAATGCTGGGACCTTGGGGAGGCTTATTGCCACCCAAATCCCAGAGAAGACCAATTGTCTTTACCAGCGAGAAATCAAGGTAAAAGGATGTTGCGATACCGCATCGTTATCGAAAAGAGGTGAAGAATACTGGAAATCTGGGGAGGCTTGTTGTCACTCAGACTCCAGGAAATACCACTGGTTGTTGTCGGTGAACAATCACTGACGATGATCTGTGTGAGAACTAGTGAGTACAAATAATATATGCAAACTTTATAAATTGGACCACAATGAGCATAAGCCAGAAGGTGTACAGGATGACGACAATGTCAAACTTCTTTAGGACATGCACATACAAACTGATAAAGTTGTTGAACATTCAAACCCCGACTTAATCGTTCTAAACAAAAGCAAGAGAACTTACTTAATCATTGATATAGCCTACCCCTTTGATACCAGAGTGCAGGAGAAAGAACACGAAAAAATAAATAAATATCAAGATCTAAAATAGGAATTAGTTAGACTATGGAAATGTAAAGAAGTAAAGGTGATTCCCGTTGTTATTGGAACGCTTAGAATCATAACGAAAAGCCACCATAAATGGCTTAAACCGATTGACGAGATAATTCATTTTCCAATTCTGCAAAAGTGAAAGTGTTAAAGTACAGCTTGAATGTCTAAGGTCAAGGGAATTGACTTCAAAAAAAAATCCAACTAAAACCATGTAAAAGTTGAAGCTGCTATGACATAATAATAATAATAATAATAATAATAATAATAATAATAATAATAATAATAATAATAATAATAATAATAATAATAATTTCCAGCGGACCACAGAGTGAAGATCAAAGAGACGGAAAAAAGAAGCAAATATACTGAACTTGCCAGAGAACTGAAAGGAATATGGAACATGAAGAAAGTCAGTATAACACCAATAATCATAGGAGCACTAAGAACAGTCCCCAAAAACATGGAGAAAAGACTAGGAGAAATAGGAATCAAAGGGATAACTGAGACCATACAAAGGACAGTAATGATCAAAACAGCTACAATCCTGAGAAATGTCCTCGAATGCGGAAACCAACCCATATACGCAACGAATGGAGAACAAACACATAGCAGCACAAGAAAACAGAACCGGGGAAAATACAACCGCACGATAGAGGCGCAAGCATAGGCTGACACCACGAAAATTATGGACAGAGGGTCGAGGAGGGAAAGCGCAAACCAGACCTCCACTTGAAGAGCGCGGACAGCTCTGGGACCTTGGAGAGGCTTGTTGCCACTTGGGCCCCAGAGTGGACCAATGGCCCTTATCAGCGAGAAATCGGTGGTAGGTGGCTGTTGCGATACCGCAAGGTCATCAGCGGTGATGAACGAAAAGAGGTGGAGCATACTGGAAGTCTGAGGAGACTTGTTGTCACTCAAACTCCAGGGAATACCACAGGTTGTTGGCAGTGGGCGATCACTGACGATGACCACTGTGATAACTCCTAGTTAGTAAATAATAATAATAATAATAATATTTTTCAAATGGTGCCGGCCTAGGCTGACACCACACAAAATATTTGTAATGGGTCAAGGAGAATGAGAAGACCGGGGAAGGGCAGCACAAACCAGACCTCCACTGGAAGAGTGCGGGGAATGCTGAGATTTTAGACAAGCTTATTGGCACCCAAATACCAGGGAAGACCCATGGTCCTTACTGTTACATTATGACGGGCCCTGTATTTTGAAAACAGGTAAAGTAGCTAGTATGAATTATGAACAGGGTGAAAGAAATAGGATGAAGTGCAATTTAGGTGTATTGATAATTTGGGATAAACAAAATGATTCATTCTGGGAATCATAACATACTGGATGTATGCTGGCCGATATGAAACGCTCGGATCAAAAAGGTTAGACACAAAAGCAATATTGAGTCTGTTGTGACATTCGTTGAAGGGCCAAAGGGCTCTGACGTCACAGATCCCTGGTGAGAAATTAGCTTTCTAGACAGTTCACCATGGAGGCGCGTCGAATAAACGATCAATAATATTCGCTGCTTGACCGACGTATCCAATTGGTTGCAGTGGAGACCTTCGGAGTCATACAAGGCCTGTCTAAAACGTATCCGACCTTAGCCGAGAAAATATATTTCAAATATGTGATGGGGTTTGGACCCTAATCCCCTTGTACTTGCACTTAGCTCACCGATCCATCCACTGACGGAAACACCTCTGGAAGTCTTCTTATTTGAATGGTGTTCATCTCCGCCGTCGCGTTAGAATCAACAGGTGTTTGGAGAAGATGCGATGTACAACACAAATTAAGGAGTTGTTCAAGCGATTAAAAATGGCCGCACATCAGCGGAGAGTGACCAGCGTTCTGGTAGGCCCCGAACTGCTCGGAGTGCAGCTGTTGTTGAGAGGGTGCGAAAAAAAGAGATAATGCGGAACGCGACGGTGGAGATCAATACCATTCAAAAAATAATACGAACTTAACAATATATAGGAATGACTAGTTTTACAGAAACCATTTGCCTTTTCCATTTAGTTTCGCTAAAATAGTTAAACCGCCAGACGAAAAGACTGACTCCACAGTTTATTTGTGAAATGGAGATTAGCACTTTTTTCAAAACCTCAACTCATCAAATTAGACATGAGTATTGATTTACTCCTCTCCAGGAGTTAGGCACAAGGCCAGTTTTTATCTTACTCCCACAAGTAAGATGTGACCCAAAGTCGGGTCGGGAAAGTGGGAATTAAAAATTGCCTGGGCAGCCCTGTCGGCATTCCCCGGTAGGGGCGCCTCAGGCAGTAAGCAATAAACTTACTCCTCCCCAAAGAGGGGAGGCGAAGCCTGGGAGGGTGGACCTCCTAGAACTGCACAGGACAGACCCATAGACCGGCGTAAATCAAGCCCCGAAGGCCAAGACAATACCAGTCTATGGGGGGCATTATCCATCGGAACAGATACTACACTTCGATCTTAGCCAAACCAAAGAAAACTGTTAGAGCAGTCATCATTTTAATTCCAGTGTCTCAATTAATAGCCTACCCTAAAATCTAGAGAATTTGAAATGAAATTCAGTCACAGACATGTTGTCTACGTTACCAAGAACGGATTTTGCTTAAACCCAATAATAAAATTAAAATAAACATGTTGGCTCCAAGCTGACGAAGCTGCATTTGGACAAAAAAAGAAAGAAATATCGAACACAAACCAGAAGTATTCCTAGGTGTCCGCCAAACGCTTACAGGCAAAGACCTTATATTTAAATTTCCTGATGTTTTGTAAATTCGCAGAAATAACTGAATAAAATAAAACCATTCTCTCTATACATATATCTATTTACATAAATTTTAGTATGTGTACATGTTTATATATTTGCATGTATAGGATTCACTCCTAAACTAAATCATTCTGAATTGTGAAACACGGTTTCTAGGCGTAATGATCTTTGTTTTATCTAAACGGGTTAAAGAGGAAGTGGAAACCGTTCCTGGAAATTCAGATACCTCAGATTTTTGTGAAATGTGAACAGTAGATCTTAGACATTCATTCAAAATATTCCCAAAATTTCAGTTTATTTAAGGTATTTTAAAGAGATTTTAGGGGGGGCATAATATGGGCACAATTTTTCATTTGAAAAGTCAAATATTTCAGATTTGCATTAAATTCCATTCATCGGAACAGATTCTTAATATATATATATATATATATATATATATATGTGTGTGTGTGTGTGTGTGTGTGTGTGTGTGTGTGTGTGCGTGTGTGTGTACTATGAGAATACTCCTAAATGAATGCCCTTTGGAAGGTAAATGTTTAATTTCATATTTAGTAAATAAATGTAACGTTGTTGAAAAGACTAGAACTAGAACATACTTGGATCCACTGGTTGCAGCTTCAAGGATACGTTCAGAAACCACATATCTTCATTTAGGGTGTATTAGACTGATTCTAAGAAGACTATAACTATTCTAGCTAAATGGGTTAAAGAATTGCATAGCAGCAACGCACAATTCGACTTCAAATGGTCAGTATTAGGTAGAGCAGGGAAATACAAACCAAACTAAACTAAGAGATGCAACCTCTGCACGCAGGAGTCATATCATATAATAGTATCCAACTATAGCTTCCTGAACAAGAGACAGGAGATTGTCCAGAATTGTTTGCACAGATCCATATATGTACTTTCTCAGATCAAGCTAGATTAGCTGAGGTATAAATCTCTATGATCGGAGATTTGGAAGTTATTGACCCAATTAGAGACTGTTGGGTTGGAGAAGGTACGGAAATTAGCAGATATAAAATATCTGAGACTCATGAACTGAAAGTTGTGAAGGATATCATCTAGGGTAGGATCATAGGTAGGGTTTTGGTTGAATTACATCTGGGCTTAGGAGGAAGATATTCAGGATATGAAGGGGAGGGTTGTAAGCTATTACTTTCGCGGAGTTGAGACTGTCAAACAATTAGGATAAATAAGAAGAGATAATTGTTAATTATGAATCATACGACAAATATCATTTACTATGGGCATTACATATAAGTTGTCTGTATTGAAGGGTATTAGTAGCGGGTGGGACTGGATGGAATCGGGTTTCTTCTTCTACATTATTGATCAGATGCATGTAATATAAGAGTAGGTTTGTAGATACCCTCTCAGCTTATCCTGCTCTTTTCACGGGAGTTAATTCTTTCATCCTAATTTCGGTCGGTTCATAGCTGGTCTTCTCTATACTTGGGAAGAGTATTTTAGAGAACATAAATCAGGGAATTGGGGGGATTCTTAGTTCCATGTGTTTTTAGATGTTAGACTGACCGGCATATTTACTATGCCACTAATATAGATTATAAAATAAAGACTTAAATGTTCTAAGATAATGTAAACTGGTCATATATATATATATATATATATATATATATATATATATATATATATATATATATATATATATATATATATATATATATATGTATATATATATATAATAGAATGTTTAATTCTATCCAGCTATAGACTTTAACAGTATCCTTAATAATCTTTTAAGTTCAACAAGGGGGAGGTAACACACATGATTTTCTAGGATAAATTTCGGCCATTACATCTATTTTGTTCGTGGAATTTATGCGGTCACTCGTAGGCAGTATCTTGAATATTTGAGCATAAAGCTCTTGAAATATATATATATATATATATATATATAAGTAAATTTCGCGTACAACAAAACCGTAGGATACATTTCAGAGGAAACTTTTTTTAATCAATGAAACGGGCGAGTGGAAAAAAAAGAAAATTGCTAAAATTTTCCTTAAGGCCTTATCGTCTGACCCTCTAAGAGGAAACGTCAGAATGATAAATTAAAACTAAGAAAATCGAATGAGATATGAGGGGAAAAAATTGTTTCAGTTGAAGAAAACGATTGAGAGAGGAAAAAAGTAACACTCAACGTTATTGTGGCTTTGAATCATTAAAGATCTCCAACTGATGCTTCAAAATCTTTTGTCTATACAGGCTAGGTCGAGAATTGTTAATAACTAACGCTTCAATAATATTGAGATGGTAGTTCGACCTGGCACTGTGTAAAACAGAAAACAACCCATCGGAATAGTTGTCAGAACAACTATTTGTACTAACGAAATGATTACCGATGGCTGATTCCTGTGCCTGAAAGTTCCCGGATGATCTCGAAACCTTGTGTAAGCGAATATCACGTGGTATGTGTTGGGATATTCTAAATTCTAATCTTTGGGATGGCTTGCCAACGTAGTCAGCTCCACACTGACACATGAATTAATAAACAACAGAATTATTTTGAATGGCTGGCAAAACATCCTTACGAAAAGAAGAGAAAAAGGTTCGAGTCGTGTAAACTACTCTCAGCATGGTTGCTGGAAAACAACGTTGAGTAGAAGAAGAAATCCTTTTGACAATGTCAAGGCCGTCATGGGAGTTTTAAAATTTTCTTTTTTTCCCACCCGTCCGTTTCATTGATTAAAAAAAAATGTTTCACTGAAATATATATATATATATATATATATATATATATATATATATATATATGCAATTTTATCACATGATCGTAGAATGATTTCTACCACCTAAGTATGATAGTTAGATTATATTAATAACTCAGAACAACATATAGGTAATAGCACATCAAATGCCGATTATATTCGAGTTTTGTATTTTGTTTTCTTACACTTAGCGTATATTATTTTTATCAAACCTTAGGCATCACACTATATATATTAGAATATCGGTTTGATATTTTAGAAAAGTTTCCTTTTAATTCATTAATGTTCATACACTTCTTTCGGGTGAATCAGATGATTCTGGTGTTGGCATTAGTTTCCCCAATGTTTTTCTAGTTAGAAATCTTTCTGGAAAGACATCGGGTACTTACGGGAAGGACCACGAGAAGGTTGCCAACATCCCTAAGTGAAAGTGGTACTGTGGAACCGACTGGATTCGAACTTGGAACACCCAGGTCTTCAGTCCGTGTCGATATCCACTTAACCACCGTCACCTCCCGTTCATACACTAATACACTTTAACTTTTGGTCCCCGCAATAATAGTTTTTTTCTCTACATGCTAAATGGTATCTTTTAGTTTCGTACTTCTTGTTTTGAATAAACTGTCCCTAATTTAAATTACATTAATTATATAATGATTTTTATTCACAAATTTATTGAGGTATTTTTATTTTAAAAGTGGTACCCAAGTCTAACTATTAATTTGTATAACTGTTGTTTAATAGCAAATGTGCGTAGTTTTTCATAACTGCTTTTCAGATAACACGATGGCTGCTTTCTCAAAGTAGCGATTTCTGAATCTCTCTAGATATAAGAAAAATCCAATGTGAGTTGTTTCTTTTTGTTTTGTTTTTCGTTGGGTTTTTTTAAATTATGTCTGTCGCATCACCGTGTATTTTTTCTGATTCAGAACTTTCTGGTTTTCTGGTGAGTTCAAGGAAGAAAGATTCGATATTGACATAAAAATGTCGGTTGGCCTTTGGTTGAATAAAGCATATCTGTAATTGTACCAAAGGTTTTTGTTTTTAAAAAATGATTCGTAAGATGTATAATATAGCAAAATGTTGTTTATATATATATATATATATATATATATATATATATATATATATATATATATATATATATATATATATATATATAAACAGCATTTTGTTGTTTAGTTGATTATTATTTTGTGGTTGAGTTGATTATTATTGTATGTTTACTTATGTCTTGTTATATTATATTTTATTTTATTTGTTTGTGTTATATATATATAATCAAACAAATAAAATATGATATAACAAGACAAAAGTAAACATACAATAATAATCAACTCAACCACACACACTCTTTTCCTTCATTCACCCTTCAAGATATCTATAAAAACAATAACTCAAGTCTTATTATAATTAAAAAAAACTACACCTGGGGTCGACCAAGAAGGTCGAAAGCGCTAGAGAAATGGCAGAATTACGAACAATCGGAGAAATATTATATGGATTGCCGCCTGAAACCCGAAAGACTACTCGACGCCTCGAAAACCTAAAAAAAATCCCGTGTTGTTCAACAAAGCCTGTTTGAGTAATTACTTGCTGCCTAAATATATATATATATATATGTGTGTGTGTGTGTGTGTGTGTGTGTGTGTGTGAATGGAAATTACATTTGTGACACTAATATTTACTATTTACCTCAAATATTTCGTGTGTACATTTTGCCAACAAAATCTGATAAAGTCTTACTTAAAATATATTTCTGTCTTAATCACAATTTTTAACGAAAATTTTATTGGAAAATTCGATTTGTTTTATTTACTAGTGAATCTTAAGTTATGGACATTTAACATTACGATAATCTATCCCTAAACAGTTTACGTGTGTAAACGCTAGTGAACTCATTCCCCAAACACGTTTATTCCCCTTAATGTATTTGTTATTATTATAACACACTTCATTTCACAGTTTCTTAATTATTAAATTACAAAGCCATATTTCCTTTAAATATATGTCTAACATACAGAATAGATTTGATTTGTATACTTCTACTCTTATCATGTTAGATCTTTGTTCACGGAATAATTCGTTGTGATTGATTGAAGGTGTGATTCATTGTGTTACTGTTGTCTGCGAGAATTATTGACAAAGAAGCGTTTTGATTTGGACGGGTCATTTTTCTATCCAGCCTACTTAAGCCAAGTTGTATCTAAAGCATAAACACTATATGTGAATCCCTAATGATATAGAAACTTTAAATCCACGCTAACTTGACCCACAGTCACATGGTTGGGACGACTAGTATGTTGGTTTGTCAATGTTTTCTTGAGATTTTGAGTTCTCCAAGAGCAGCGAGTCAATTTTACAAGTTAACTTAAAGAGGCCATAATAATATAGAAACTTTAAATTCACGCTAACTTGACCCGGAGTCACACGGTTTAGACGACTATCATGTTGGGTTGTCAATGTTTTCTTGAGATTTTGAGTTCTGCAAAAGCAGCGAGTCAACTTTACAAGTTAACTTAAAGATATATAGAAACTTTAAATTCACGCTAACTTGACCCACAGTCACATGGTTGGGACAACTAGTATGTTGGTTTGTCAATGTTTTCTTGAGATTTTGAGTTCTCCAAGAGCAGCGAGTCAATTTTACAAGTTAACTTAAAGAGGCCATAATAATATAGAAACTTTAAATTCACGCTAACTTGACCCGGAGTCACACGGTTTAGACGACTAGCATGTTGGGTTGTCAATGTTTTCTTGAGATTTTGAGTTCTGCAAAAGCAGCGAGTCAACTTTACAAGTTAACTTAAAGATATATAGAAACTTTAAATCCACGCTTACTTGACCCACAGTCACATGGTTGGGACGACTAGTATGTTGGTTTGTCAATGTTTTCTTGAGATTTTGAGTTCTGCAAGAGCAGCGAGTCAATTTTACAAGTTAACTTAAAGAGGCCATAATAATATAGAAACTTTAAATTCACGCTAACTTGACCCGGAGTCACACGGTTTAGACGACTAGCATGTTGGGTTGTCAATGTTTTCTTGAGATTTTGAGTTCTGCAAAAGCAGCGAGTCAACTTTACAAGTTAACTTAAAGATATATAGAAACTTTAAATCCACGCTAACTTGACCCACAGTCACATGGTTGGGACGACTAGTATGTTAGTTTGTCAATGTTTTCTTGAGATTTTGAGTTCTCCAAGAGCAGCGAGTCAATTTTACAAGTTAACTTAAAGAGGCCATAATAATATAGAAACTTTTAATTCACGCTAACTTGACCCGGAGTCACACGGTTTAGACGACTAGCATGTTGGGTTGTCAATGTTTTCTTGAGATTTTGAGTTCTGCAAAAGCAGCGAGTCAACTTTACAAGTTAACTTAAAGATATATAGAAACTTTAAATCCACGCTAACTTGACCCACAGTCACATGGTTGGGACGACTAGTATGTTGGTTTGTCAATGTTTTCTTGAGATTTTGAGTTCTCCAAGAGCAGCGAGTCAATTTTACAAGTTAACTTAAAGAGGCCATAATAATATAGAAACTTTAAATTCACGCTAACCTGACCCGGAGTCACACGGTTTAGACGACTAGCATGTTGGGTTGTCAATGTTTTCTTGAGATTTTGAGTTCTGCAAAAGCAGCGAGTCAACTTTACAAGTTAACTTAAAGATATATAGAAACTTTAAATCCACGCTAACTTGACCCACAGTCACATGGTTGGGACGACTAGTATGTTGGTTTGTCAATGTTTTCTTGAGATTTTGAGTTCTGCAAGAGCAGCGAGTCAATTTTACAAGTTAACTTAAAGAGGCCATAATAATATAGAAACTTTAAATTCACGCTAACTTGACCCGGAGTCACACGGTTTAGACGACTAGCATGTTGGGTTGTCAATGTTTTCTTGAGATTTTGAGTTCTGCAAAAGCAGCGAGTCAACTTTACAAGTTAACTTAAAGATATATAGAAACTTTAAATTCACGCTAACTTGACCCACAGTCACATGGTTGGGACGACTAGTATGTTGGTTTGTCAATGTTTTCTTGATATTTTGAGTTCTCCAAGAGCAGCGAGTCAATTTTACAAGTTAACTTAAAGAGGCCATAATAATATAGAAACTTTAAATTCACGCTAACTTGACCCGGAGTCACACGGTTTAGACGACTAGCATGTTGGGTTGTCAATGTTTTCTTGAGATTTTGAGTTCTGCAAAAGCAGCGAGTCAACTTTACAAGTTAACTTAAAGATATATAGAAACTTTAAATCCACGCTAACTTGACCCACAGTCACATGGTTGGGACGACTAGTATGTTGGTTTGTCAATGTTTTCTTGAGATTTTGAGTTCTGCAAGAGCAGCGAGTCAATTTTACAAGTTAACTTAAAGAGGCCATAATAATATAGAAACTTTAAATTCACGCTAACTTGACCCGGAGTCACACGGTTTAGACGACTAGCATGTTGGGTTGTCAATGTTTTCTTGAGATTTTGAGTTCTGCAAAAGCAGCGAGTCAACTTTACAAGTTAACTTAAAGATATATAGAAACTTTAAATCCACGCAACTTGACCCACAGTCACATGGTTGGGACGACTAGTATGTTGGTTTGTCAATGTTTTCTTGAGATTTTGAGTTCTCCAAGAGCAGCGAGTCAATTTTACAAGTTAACTTAAAGAGGCCATAATAATATAGAAACTTTAAATTCACGCTAACTTGACCCGGAGTCACACGGTTTAGACGACTAGCATGTTGGGTTGTCAATGTTTTCTTGAGATTTTGAGTTCTGCAAAAGCAGCGAGTCAACTTTACAAGTTAACTTAAAGATATATAGAAACTTTAAATCCACGCTAACTTGACCCACAGTCACATGGTTGGGACGACTAGTATGTTGGTTTGTCAATGTTTTCTTGAGATTTTGAGTTCTCCAAGAGCAGCGAGTCAATTTTACAAGTTAACTTAAAGAGGCCATAATAATATAGAAACTTTAAATTCACGCTAACTTGACCCGGAGTCACACGGTTTAGACGACTAGCATGTTGGGTTGTCAATGTTTTCTTGAGATTTTGAGTTCTGCAAAAGCAGCGAGTCAACTTTACAAGTTAACTTAAAGATATATAGAAACTTTAAATTCACGCTAACTTGACCCAGAGTCACATGGTTGGGACGACTAGTATGTTGGTTTGTCAATGTTTTCTTGAGATTTTAAGTTCTCCAAGAGCAGCGACACAATTTTACAAGTTAACTTAAAGAGGCCATAATAATATAGAAACTTTAAATTCACGCTAACTTGACCCGGAGTCACACGGTTTAGACGACTAGCATGTTGGGTTGTCAATGTTTTCTTGAGATTTTGAGTTCTGCTAAAGCAGCGAGTCAACTTTACAAGTTAACTTAAAGATATATAGAAACTTTAAATCCACGCTAACTTGACCCACAGTCACATGGTTGGGACGACTAGTATGTTGGTTTGTCAATGTTTTCTTGAGATTTTGAGTTCTGCAAGAGCAGCGAGTCAATTTTACAAGTTAACTTAAAAAGGCCATAATAATATAGAAACTTTAAATTCACGCTAACTTGACCCGGAGTCACACGGTTTAGATGACTAGCATGTTGGGTTGTCAATGTTTTCTTGAGATTTTGAGTTCTGCAAAAGCAGCGAGTCAACTTTACAAGTTAACTTAAAGATATATAGAAACTTTAAATTCACGCTAACTTGACCCACTTGAGACGACTAGCATGTTAGTTAGTCAATGTTATCTTGAGGTTTTGAATTCTAAAAAAGCAGCGAGTCAATTTTACAAGTTAACTTAAAGAATGCCACAAGAAAACGAATCAAATGTCCTAAATATTTAAATTCCATGATGGTATTCGTGTTCTACACGAATAAAAAAAAAACAATATAAGTAAACGTCACCGAATTTTTTTTCGTAGTCATCAGACTTCGAACTGATTTTTTATTAAATCTTCTAGGGGAATTTATATTTTGGGACTATTGGCACTACTCTTCTCAGCTTCGATGTTATTATTACAGCGTTTCGGTTGATTTGAGCTTCAACCTTCTTCATGTGCGTCTCGTTCAACTCGGTTACCGATTATCCGCATGTCTAACTCGGGAATCTGTACGGAATTTCGAGCGGAACCCTTTATTTAATCTACGGGGTAGCTGACTCAGTCGAAACGCTGTGAGAATTGCATCCAAGATGAGAACAGTAGTTTGAATATTTCAAATAATGCAAATCATCAATCTTTATCTAAAAAAAACGACACTACTAGGGTAAACTGTTCACATTCCGTGTTCAATTTATTTTAGAAAACTAGTTAGGCTCAAGTTCTAAATTCCCAGAAATTTACCAACGCGAATGAATCGCATTTAAATCTGTCAGGAGACAAGTAAATAGGGGCATCATTAATAATAAGACTTCTCCCAGGGAGTCCTGGTCGACCTAATCGATATTGATTATTATCCCTTTCTGATGAATTGGATAATCACTCACTTCGCAGTGGAAAGTAGAATCCTGAGGTTTGCGGCGATTTTACTCTGATTACGTTCACTTTCAGATTGATCTATAAGATGACACCCCTGAGACTCTGACAATTCTAACGCTTCTTTGGCGTATGTTGTACTTGAAATGTGATACATGAGAGATATATTGATATCTGAACACACAGAAATTGTCAAGTAGTATAAAATATCGCTGTTGAAAACTTTTGCTGCGGCTTTGTACGGCTCCGAGTGTTTGCAGTCGACGAAGGGTGTAGGAACTTTAAACATTCATGCATTATTTTTGTGGAGTGTCTATTTATTTCTATCACGGATGACTATGTGCGATAATAATCCAATGCTGTAAATGATTTCTCTCTGTAAGTGAACACGATGGCTCGACCTGAAACAAAACAAAACAAAAATATAAATAAAAATAAATAAAAACTCTTGATTTGTTTATATGCATTCTGTGAAAATTTACGGTTATTTCAATAAGAATTGCCAAATTATTGGCCCGTGATATTGGCCCAGATAATATATCGGTCGAAACTTTCTAAAAGAAAAAGATAATGGCCACGGTTCAAAACACGTGCATGAAATAAATAAGAAAAAAATACATTTGATTGTTAGGTTTATAATCATTAAATATTATATTGATAAAGTTAAGTTTATAATCCACTGCTAATCTTCTGTTATCTGCAGCAATGACAACTGAATTGTAGCCATTGTTGTGGCTGTCGTCTTTAAATGTCATGTTGCACTTTTTATTCAAACCTCGCTGGATTATAGTTCAATTCTGACACCAGATAAACACATCACGTAATATTCAAGCATTTTTAATGTTTTCCTCTGATTGTTAATGCTACCGACTTCATTGCATTTCAAGTGTTTCCCTGTTTTTTTCCTTGAATTTAAAAAAAATAGTCCTTCCTACGCGTTTTGTCAGCCTCATGTTTGAAAACTCCATCATTATTTTTTTTTATTTATAAGTGTGTTTGGCTTATTTATTTCTTTTACTTTTTATTAACATCTTTTTTTACAGCAAGAATTTTTTTGATTCATTGTTCATTTTACCTTCTGATTTTTCTTTTCTATACGTCCTGACATCACTATGATAGGTTCTCTCTCTCTCTCTCTCTCTTCTCTTCTCTCTCTCTCTTTTCTCTCTCTCCGTCTTCATCTACGTCTCTCTATCCCTTTATCTATCTCTTCTGTAAAAACTAGCATGGTTACCCTGTGTTGCCCGGGAGAATGCATTGACAACACAATAGAAGAGTTATAAAGTATATGTAGCATCTTTCTTTTAATCTCTCTCACTCTTTCTCTCTCCCCCTCTCTCTCTCTCTCTCTATCACCTCTCTCTCTCTATCTATCTATCTCTACCTCTACCACTTCCCCTATCCCTCTATCCCCCTCCTCTATCTACCTTATGACACTTTCCCCTCTTTCCCTCTCGTCTCCCCTTCTTCTATCTTTGTACCCTTACTATCGCCCTCATTACCCCTCCACCTATCCCGCTCTCTCCTCTGATCTTTCTACTCTCTCCCTTCCCCACTTCTCCCTTTTTTCTCCTCTCTCTACCCCTCTCTCCCCCTCTCTTTTATCCTCGCTCTGTCTATCACAAGTACTATTTCACATCAATTATCCTTATTTACTACCTCCTCACGAGAGGGGGGGGCAAAAAATAGACACACGGTCGTTTTTGTGTGGAACATATCTAGCACCCACAAAAAGGGCATTCTGGATGGGAAAAAATTAAAATTGTCGCAGCTAAGAAGGGTTTCTTTTCCTTAAACTAATAACAAAACAGATACTACACTCTGATCGCCGCTTGAATGTCAAGAAAGTGTATTTTAGTTCGTGTTTCACACCAAAGGTCGATGGAAAAAATAGCTTTAAATGTTCACCCTTGCATCTGAATAATTTTTTTTCCTGGTGACCCCTGAAAGAAGAAATATTACAAATAAATTTTGTTTATATTCTCTTCGAGGCAATGCTGAAAAATATATCAGATTTGTGGACGTGTCTTGTGTAGTTTCTGAGTTTTTAGTTTGACACATATATAGGCAGACACGAACTGTCCTGTATATAATACTAGCAAAAAATATGCGAACGGAGGGAGAATATTTTTGCTAGGCTAGGAGGATGATATCATGGTGAACTACACTGACCCCCAAAGGAGGAGGTAATGAGTGGGAGAATGATATCATGAAAAAAAGATTATTTTATCACGAACATTATTTAGTTTAAGTGGGAAATTAGAAATTTTAAAGTTTAAAGACGTCAAAATGTTCAACCAAAAAGCGAGAGTCACTAATATAATAAAATAAAAATTCAAAAATAAAAGTTACAAAATTTCATTCTAACTTTATCCTGATGCATATGGCCGATACAACTGGGTTGTTGAGTTCGATTCACTGCAAAAGCAGTGGTACACTTCTTCAAGTTAACCAAAATAATGTCACAAGACCTGAAAAATCGAATTCTGATGACGTATATCCTATAAAGTGTTGTTTTTAAAATTCTATAACGTTTCTCGTGTTCGACAAAAGCCAATGACCAAGATGGGGAACCCTCTCTGAAAATTATAAATAGAAATACGTATGTCCGTGTATATATGTGTGTAAAAGGCATAAATAATCTGTATATAAAGAAAACAGCGTGTAACAAATGTCGTCAATTGCGATAAAAAATTGGATCAAACAAAATAAATCGGAAAGAATGAGGCAATTTGGGCAGTTTGTCAACAAATCGGAGCAAATCTCACTGATATAAAATTTATGTTTTAATGAAAAAGTGAACCGAACTTCCATGCCGAAATAGCACATATTTTTAATCTGTTAATCAATTGAAAAGTATTAAAAGCATTAAAATTTCTGTTTTAATGAAGAAGTGAACCGAACTTCCATGCCGAAATAATACATTTTTTAAATCTGTTAATCAATTGAAAAGTATTAAAAGCATTAAAATTTCTGTTTTAATGAAGAAGTGAACCGAACTTCCATGCCGAAATAATAAATTTTTAAAATCTGTTAATCAATTGAAAAGTATTAAAAGCATTAAAATTTCTGTTTTAATGAAGAAGTGAACCGAACTTCCATGCCGAAATAGCACATATTTTTAATCTGTTAATCAATTGAAAAGTATTAAAAGCATTAAAATTTCTGTTTTAATGAAGAAGTGAACCGAACTTCCATGCCGAAATAGCACATATTTTTAATCTGTCAATCAATTGAAAAGTATTAAAAGCATTAAAATTTATGTTTTAATGAAGAAGTGAACCGAACTTCCATGCCGAAATAATAAATTTTTTAAATCTGTTAATCAATTGAAAAGTATTAAAAGCATTAAAATTTCTGTTTTAATGAAAAAGTGACCCGAAGTTCCATGCCGAAATATTACTTTTTGTATCTGTTAATCAATTGAAAAGCATTAAAAGTTCATATAAAGCGAATCTATCTACAAAACGTTTACCTTTTTTACCAATAAAATAAAACCTTTTTTTCCCAAAGAATTTGATTCCCATTAAATTTTTGTTCTCATATTAACGTTATTTTATCCATAGTTGCTGTGAATTTCATCGCAAAGCCATATCTCTTTTTAAACGTAGTTGTACATTATAACATAGATTTGCGCTCTATACTTCTTTTTTGTGATAATGAGTAACCGCTTATCAAGATCCAAACGCCACTCGAGGGTCAGGGTTAATGAGTTTGTCAGGTGGACGGTGATACAACATCGTGAAGATTGGAGACAGTAGTTGAAACTGACAGAATTTGATTATTTAAGAGGACTGCGCGACAAGAGTTTGTTTACATTGGATTTAAAAACGACCAGGTTGTAGTCCGCTGAAAAACAGCTCCATGGTATTGTGTAAAACAGACGGGTAGTTCCTGGAAATAAACTTTGCTCATGGAAGTTACGTTCAGTTTTAGGTACATAGAGGAAGAAAGGAACATTATTTAGAGTGGTTGTAGCTAGACGATTGTTTTGCTGTGGATATTTTATTGGGGCTGCCAGAGATTGGAACTTAGTCGAGCACCTACCAGACAGGTAGAGAAATACTATCAACTTCTGTTCTGTGAGAAAGGGTTAGGGTAGGGAAGAACATCACCCACGACTTCTACTCGTACTGTTATCATTTATAGTTCAGTGAATGGTGTGTAGTGACTCACTGTAACGATAATTCATTATATTTCGATTGCTGCTCGACGACGGAACCGTTTGATTTTGTATGGAAGCATTTTATTGTAGTCCTAATCTTCTGCGGATCTCTAAACAAACTCTTTTTTGATCAATCAATGTAGTGTCTACATTCCGAGTTGAAATCATGTTAGACATCTACTACCAGTTTATTAAATTTACAAGATTTATATATACAGTCCAGTTCGAGACTCCGAAACCTTTTGTCTATGAGCAAATTGTAGTATCTCTTCGGATACTACACTTTATATTTTCTGTCCTCTGTCAGTCAAACAGAAGTCTTTCTAGACTAAAGCATTATTTTTTGTTTTTGTTCAATCCAGAGTGTCCCTTTGTAGGGTGCTGGATTTCTCCTACATTAAAAACTGACTTTGTGTCTATTCCTTCCCCCGTGGAGAGGCAAGTAAATATGGACTACCACGAGTCGTACCTGAAATAGTCTGAAGAGTACAACGATCGAAACGTATTAAAACAGAAAAAAACGATGAAACAGACCGAAACATTTGTTCATGAGAAAGATATCTCATTTGAGAAACATTGTACAATAATTTTTATTCTATTTTCTTTCGGTATTGATGAAGTTCCGGTTATAATCCACTATTAATCCTCTGTTATCTGCAGCCATGTCAACTGAATTATAGCCACTGTTGTGGATGTCGTCTTTATATGTTATATTGCTTTTCTTTTATTTAAAATTCACTGGATTATAGTTCAATTCTGACACCAGATAAAGACATCACGTAATATTCAGGCATTTTCAAATGTTTTTCTTCGGATGAAGGCAAACAGTCATTAATGCAGATATTTGTATTGCATTCACGTTTTATTGTATTTCCTTACACTAAAAGACGTTCCTACGATTTTTTGGTCATCACATCTTTGACAACTCCATCATTATCATCTTAGCTTTCCATCTAATTATATTCTTCTTCGGCTTAATTACCCTACCTTTAATTAATAACTTCTTTTGCTGCGAGTATTTTTATATATTTTGTTTATTTTTATTTCAGTAATTTTCATATGCGTGTCGGCATCACTCTTAGATGCTCGGACAGTCTTTCTGTAAAGCGTCCATATTGACTAGCATTAGAATTGAAAAACATGAAAATTTACGTTGTTTTTTTTGGGGGGGGGTCTCAGCATCTCTATTAAAGGCTATGGCGGTCGGTCGTTTTTTAGGCTTAACTTGAAAATTTCAAAATTCTGTCACAATTTAGTTATAAGTAGAATTTTCGTCAGACTGCATTCAATTTCGTTAAACTATCACAGGTTTCCAACAGAAATTTCGTTGGTATGTCATACTTCAGTTTTACATAACAGTTTGTTGGTCTGTCATAGGGTTTAAACAGCAGTTTGTTTGGTCTGTCACACTTAGGTTTCAAACATCAATTTCGTTGGTTTGTCACACTTAAGTTTGATATAGCATCTCCATTGGTCGATCACACTTAACTTTTAAACAATAGTTTCGTTAGTCTGTCACACTTTAGTTCGACATAGCATTTTCGTTGGTTTGTTACACTTAGGTTTAGAAGGGCAGTTTCTTGGTCTGTCACAGGATTTAAACAGCAGTTTCGTTGGTCTGTCACACTTAGGTTTCAAACAGCAGTTTCGTTGGTCTGTCACACTTAGGTTTCAAACAGCAGTTTCGTTGGTCTGTCATACTAAGGTTTCAAACAGCAGTTTCGTTGGTCCGTCACACTTAGGTTTCACACAGCAGTTTCGTTGGTCTGTCACACTTAGGTTTCAAACAGCAGTTTCGTTGGTCTGTCACACTTAGGTTTCAAACAGCAGTTTCGTTGGTCTGTCATACTAAGGTTTCAAACAGCAGTTTCGTTGGTCTGTCACACTTAGGTTTCAAACAGCAGTTTCGTTGGTCTGTCACACTTAGGTTTCAAACAGCAGTTTCGTTGGTTTGTCACACTTAAGTTTGACAGCATTTTCGTTGGTTTTTTAGACTTAGGTTTAAGAGGACAGTTTCTTGGTCTGCCATATTTAAATTTTACCCATCATATTCGCTACTTAAGAATATGCGTTCTTGATTTGTGTACGATCACTCGCCGACTCTCATTATTTTTTTCCATTTTTATACATTTATTTTTTCACATTTATAAAAACAACAACAGATGTTGATCGTTTTGTGTTTGTCGGGTCTTTCTTATACTCGCAAAGGCAATACATTCTAATGGTCGTATGCAATGAAAGCAATGGTCAATATCTCTGACTCTCCCCCCCCCCCCCAAGCGTATTTAGTTATCAAGGTAACCATTATCACTGAGTTATTAAATTTTCTCAAAATTGGATGGCGTTAGGTATGTTTATTTAATTAATATGCACTGTTATACGTTCTGTTTTTTAGACGTATAAGAAAATAAGCGACGGCCCCTATAATTGTTAGGGGAATGTTACTTAAAGGGAAAGAATCGAAATGATCCATAGATAAAACTGTTATAAACATTTCAATTTTAACAACAAATTATTTCCTTTAGTTGTTTTAACAGAAAGCAAGAAGGAAAATTGGCCGTCACGTTCTGTCTGCGCACACGGAGGTGAAGAACCACATTATTTTAAAATCGAATTTTTTTTTTAAAGAGGACGTTACTTATTTAAATAGTGCAATGGAATAGTGAGCATAGTAAGTAAGTTTTTGTTTCGGAAGGAGAATATTTTTGTATTAGTAATAATCTGTATAAGTAATAACCTGTATAAGTAATAACCTGTATAAGTAATAACCTGTATAAGTAATAATCTGTATAAGTAATAACCTGTATAAGTGATTTTGTTATACTTATCGTCATGTCGAGTAGTGATACATCTGAAGTTAACGAATGCACGGTGTAAAACAAAAAGATAACGCTAATTAGATTCATTTCATATTCTCCAACAGTGTAATGGGTAGCGGTTAGAGTATTTTTGACTAATAAAGAATTATCTCCTCCACCTCTTCTTCAGTAATCAAATCAGAAACGCTTAAGCAGACTAAATATAAAAAGTCGAATGAAAACGAAATTTAAGTTTTTGCTGCCCCGAAACAACTTCGATCGAAAATTATTAACGAAACAGTGTATAAAGCTATATCAATCACTAAAAAGCGTTTACAGTACCATATACATATATAGAGTAAATACTCAATGACACACAATACTTCAAACGCGAAGTCAGAAAGATTTTGGGTGCTTTTTTATATTGGGACCCGGTGCTTTTCGGATGTTTACGTAAAACGCCGGAGAGTGCCTAATAAAAAATCCGTTCACTTAACACAAACGAGGTAAGTTTACAAACATGATAACCCAAGCAAAAAATTTTCGAAATTATTATTTTTTAACAAAGTTTCAAATAAGTGTTTAAATTTTTAAAAAAAGTATTTTTTTACTTTGTTTTTATTAAACATTTGAAATAATTTTATACGAAGAAATAACAGTAATATTTTCAGTTAAAAATGAATCAAGTAAATGGTTTTTTTACTTTTGTTTGAGAAAAAAAAATTTTTGTCAACTTTTTTCACTGACTATTTCTGTTTATTTCGTTAGGGTTCAGGGTTAGGAATTAGGGTTAGTGCAGTTCGGTTAGGGCTAGAAATTAGGGTTAGGATGAGGCTTAGGGTAGTCGAGTTATGGTTAGGAATTAGGGTTAGGGCAGGGTTAGGAATTAGGGTTAGGGCAGGTTTGGGTTATTAATTAGGGTTAGGGCAGAGTTAGGTCTGTATTTGAAAGCAGACACCTTGATGGCTGCCTTGTTAATCTCAAGATCGGCATCTCATTCCGCTTGAATAACGTCACAGCCTTTCTGCCGCATTCGTTCCATGATCGTCTGGATCAGCGCCTGTTTGTTTGCCACATTTGACAAGAAGTCCTTCTTTTTCCCATCAACTTTTGTTATTTCGGTAATGTTCACCTTTCTTGCATTCCGCTGATGAGTAGAGTCCTTTATACTTGGCCCAACTTCATAACCATTAAATACAACAGTTAATGTCTCATAGTTTTTAACAATAAAGGAGGCATAATCATTTGCAATAGAGGTGTAGGTACTCTCCGCCTTCCATTTTAGACGGTAAAGAACAGATCCTCCGTCTAGTACATTGATCTCTGTGACTGGAATGGTTTGTGTCACAATATTGTCCAATTTTGTTTCAGCATACTTTCTAAGAGTTGCTGCTAACTGTTGTGTGTACGCTTGATATAAGATGCTCTTTCCTTCAAATAAAGACATCGGGTACAGACAGAGTTCATAGGACATGAGATCATCCAGCCCTTAAATCACCCATCTGTGAGACCACGAGAAACCTCTGGAATAAAAGTACTGGGTCAATGCTACGATTTGTTGTAACTTTTACATTCTTTGCATTCAAACTCCGTTTGTGAGAGTAGAAGAAAACTGATTGCCCATCCATCATCTGTACAATGTCTTTTCCGATTTCGAAAAGGTCATGAACATTGACAAATCATTCAAGATTGCTATCCTAGACACGGAGAGAAACGTTGGCAACCTTCGAATAAAATAATCTATACTAATAGCAAAATTATGTCCCCAGATAAACCACCGACTCGAATTAGGATCACCATTTCTAGTCTGATACAGTTTCACATCTCACTCTTGTTATATTTATTTGATCCTTATTTAACCCTTAAATGAATACTAAAGACTAATAATCTAACAAAGATATCACCTTATAATAATAACAAATAATATAACAACACAGGTCAAATACTCACTCGACACGAAATAACACAAGAAAAAAAAGGAAAATAAATAAATAAATAAAAACAAATGAATAAATACATGATAATAATAAATAAAAATGAATAAATAATTAAATTAAAAAATAAGTAAATAAATAAATAAATAAAATTAAAATAAAAAATTAAAATAAAATAAAAATTCAAAATTTAAAAATATTAAAGTCTATAAACTAATAATAGTAATAACTTAACCTAACAAAACATTACCTATAATAATATATAATAATGACATAAATAATATAAATAATAATACAGTAAGACAAGGAATGAATAAATAATTAAATAAATAAATATAAAGAGATTATTAAAACAATATAAAGAAATTGAACATTCAATTTAGAGCATTAACAGTTAATCGACATTACATGCCGAAAAGAAAATAATAAATAAATTTAAAATAAATAAAAAATAATAATAATAATAATAATAACAGTAAAATATAAATAATAATAATAATAATAACAACAACAACAACCACAACAATAATAATAATAATAATAATAATAATAATAATAATAATAATAATAATAATAATAATAATAATAATAATAATAATAATAACAATAACAATAACAACAGGATAAGAGGGGATAAAATATAGGAACATACAATGCAAAGCATTCCAAATCGAATTGAGTCTTGAGAACTTCGTCTCAGTACCGTCTTTACTTTCCTGCCAATATTCGTAACCACTGGTCATCCAAATTATCTGAAGTCGGCCCTATAACATTAATTAATAATAATAAAAAATGAGGAATAAATAAATACATTCGTTATATGAGAATAACAATATTTTTGCCTAACATAATTAGAAATAACTACATTTATAAGCGACTTAAACATCATTAAACAGACCAAACTGTATTTTCTGCGAGACTTCACCCTCACTTGACCTTCATATGCACGCTTGAACTTGAGTTGAGCACGGTTCTGAAGAAGGGACGAGTTCCCGAAATATTCTATCATACGGAATCTCCACCAGACCATCTTAATACAGGTATTATATAACATTGTAACATTGTGTAGATAGAAAGATATATGTGTGTTTTCTCGAAGTACCACGGTTTCATCACAGTCCAAATTCTGTTCGCATAAAGGACAAGTTTCTCAAGGGCGGCTGAACTCATGTTTGATCCTGAAAATATACAAAAATATATGTGCATTAGTATATGATGATTAGTATGGAGTTAGCGAATTGTTTGTGAGGGCAGTTTTTGATGGGATAAAACGTGGTCTCTTTGAGTTTTTCAGTTGTTTTCTCAGGAATCCTGTACCCTATAAAACAATTTTATTTATATACAGAAGTAAGTGGCCCGATTAATTGTAGAAAGTAATAATTCACCACTGATACCCATAGAAAAATAATCACCCAGATGCCTGTTTGTGAATCTGGGAAAGTGCAATAAGGGGCTTAAGGGTGGATGTAATGATGGTTTTAGGGGTCGGGTACCCCTAGATATGGTATAAGGTTTTATTTGGCATCACTGGCAATCCTTTGTATGTGGAAAATTGACCCTGAAAACAAGTAAAAATCTAATATTTATTGATTTATCATGAAAACTGACCGAGTTAGTGCTTCACCTGTAAATGGAAAATGACTTGTAAACCAAAACAAGTCATATTCGAAATTTAAAACTTCCCCATACTCCGATCTTATCTAACCTTTTGTATGGTGTAGACAAGACCCAGCCTTACATAAAACCACTAAAAAACAAAATGTTTCAATTTTTGGGCAGTATATTGACTCGTCTAGAGATAAGGTGGGAGTAATAGACAGGAACTTACAAAACTCCATTTCTATACCAAAGAATAGCTTAACATTCATTTTGTGTGATTCAAATATGTAAAAAAAACAAAAGTTGATTAACTCAGCTTTGTGTATATATATATATATATATATATATATATATATATATATATATATATATATATAGAGAGAGAGAGAGAGAGAGAGAGAGAGAGAGAGAGAGAGAGAGAAATTGGTAGTTTGCTGGAAGCATTGCTGGGAGTAATAATAAAAGTTTTTAAAAAGGTTGAAGGCAATGCGAAGTTCCGGATCGCTGGAAGCTGTGAAGAACAAAAAAAAAACGAAATAAGTCGGATATAGATCGAAAAGGTTTGTTTATTTTTTTAGACAGCAAGGGTGTTAGTTTGTAATATCCGGATTATCAAGAATCAATTTGATATATTTCGAGAGATTTTTTTTTCTTTCTTTTTCCTCTCCTTGTCAAAAATAAATAAAAGAAAAATCCCGGATTCCGAGAAAATGCCAGGAGCGCTGGGGGGTTAAACCGGTTTAACACAGCTTCCAGCGATCCGGAACTTCGCATTGCCTTAAAACCTTTTTAAAAAGTTTTAATATATATATATATATATATATATATATATATATATATATATATATATATATATATAATAAAGAGAATAGTTTTTATAAAATATTTAGAAAACCTGAACAACACAAATTATTTGTTTTTAAAAATAAATTATTTATTTACTTTAAAAAGATCATTTTTTTTAAACTTGAGTACTTTCGGTAATATATACCATCGTCAGAAGTATAAGCATATTTCTTCATTTTTTTCTGTTTTCTTCCTGACCGAGACATCCTTATTGCAGTCAAGTTGAAACTTGTTTTGATGTTAGGACGACAATGTTGATATGGCTGTGTGTATCACGTTGTTACGTGGGAAAGGTATTTTTAAAAGTCACACATTGGAAACGTTGGTGAAATGCCAATAATAAAGAGAATATTTTTATAAAATATTAAGAAAACCTGCACAACACAAATTATTTGTTTTTAAAACTAAATTATTTATTTACTTTAAAAACATTTTTTATAAAAAAAATATTCTCTTTATTATTGCCATTTCACCAACGTATCCAATGTGTGACTTTTCAATATATATATATATATATATATATATATATATATATATATATATATATATATATATATATATATATATATATATATATATATATGATTGTGCATATACATTTTTTAATTAACTTTATACGTACATAAAAGTAATCTATAGACACATGTTTCTGGCTCACAGCCGTCATCAGCATGGTAAACTCAGACAAGGATCGACCTTGCGATGTTGATGTCAAAAGTCTGGCATTTTTCCCCAAAGCTATGATGACTGTCTGTAAATATGTACGACTTTTATAACTTAAATGTTTAATGTATTTTATGTAATTGTTTTTATTGATGATTGCAACGTTCATTATTTTTTTTGCTTACCCCTATTTCGATTCTTTCACTTCTTAAGTGATTAAGATGCATATATATATATATAGAGAGAGAGAGAGAGAGAGAGTGAGAGAGAGAGAGAGAAGGGGGGTTGTGTAGCATCAGTGCAGTTCCAACGAGAGAAAAAAGTATATTTAAAGAATTGTGGTTACCAACGCTAGTAAAAAAAACTTTTTCAATAATTATTTATTATCTTATCATTTTAACATTTTAAGTATTTTAAATATAATTTCATAACGCGTTTCGAGCATTTATCGTTTATCCATTATGCTCTCTTCAGATGTAAATTCCATTTGATAAAAGTGTTTCATTTGAGAAAACGTTTCATTTTTCTTTCATTTAAAAGTGTCTGTTCCATTTGACAGAAAAAATGTTTGTTCCGTTTGACAGAAAAAAATGTTATCTTGTTGAGATAAAAATATATTCTGTTTGGCCAGTGTTTGGTCATTTAAGTACATTGATGTATTAGGTTTTATTGCTTTAATTGCTGTCGGTCGAATCTGTATAGTATGTGTGTGTGTGTGTGTGGTCATTCCCGGTCATTCATGGCGGTGTCCCTGTTGGGTTCACACATGAATGTGGATGTGTGGGTGGTTGGGGGTGAGGATGTTTGCTTGGGTTTAGAGAGAGAGAGTGAGAGAGAGAGAGAGAGAGAGAGAGAGATGAGTAGAAAAGAGGATGGATGAGTAGATAGATAGGTAGGGGAGAAAATGTAAGAGAGGGGGGAAGGAAGATTGAGGGTAGATAGAAATATAAATAGAATTATAGAAAGATATATATATATAGATAGATGGATAGATAGATAGATAGATAGATAGATAGATATATAGATAGATAGATAGATAGATAGATAGATAGATAGATAGATAGATACACACATTCATATTATTTTCTGCATGTGTGTATGAATACACTCACATGGGGTATGTATTCGTTCTATGTGTGAGGGTGTGCAAATGCACACGTCTCCGAGTGCAGATGGGTTCCTGTTTATACATGTGTTCGTACTTGTTTTTATATGTCTGTGGTGTGATTTGTCTTATGATTTATTTAATGGTGGGTTGAATTTGTATATGAAGATTTTTTCTTGTGTTAGGAGGTATGAATAGTCCTGAGTTTGGAAAATGGGCATTATCTGGAATTTTCCACTGCTGCATGAGTGTACATGTTTGGAGACAGGCAATTTTCTATTTTCTTGAATTTTAATATTGCTCTTATGGAGGGCCACTCTATTATTGAATGTTTTTGTGGCACCTATATAGTATTTTTACATGTTATGCATTCAAGTACATATATGACATTTTTAGAAGTGCAGTTTAGATCCTTCTTTATTTTGAAGGTTTGTGTTGGATTTTTGAATGTGTATGTGTTACCCTCTATTATTATGTCGCAAACTCCACATCTTTCTTTGTTGCATTTTGTGACCCCTTGTGATACGTGTTGGTTGAATTTTGATGAGGTTAGAATTTGTTTGAGGTTTTTAGGTTGGCGTTTGCTTTTGATTATCTTCATTGTTTTAAGTATGTTTCTTAGTTTGCTATTTTGATTCAGTAAGGTTAAGTTTCTTGTTATCTCTGTGAATAATTCTGGGTTGTTTTTGTTATGTGTAGATATGTATGCTAATATGTGTTCTTTGTTCCGTTTTTTGAGAATTCGTAGTTGTTCTAATGGTATTTGCTCTGCTAATTCTATACCTTTATGTATTATTTGTGCGGGGTATCCTCTTTTTGCTAATGTCTTACGTAGTTTCTCCAGTCGGACAACCCGGAGGTCTTTGTCACTGACTATAGTGCATATTCTGCGTGCTAGAGAATAGGGTATAGATTTTAGGCAGCTTTTGGGGTGATAGCTTTTAAAGTGAAGGTATTGTTGGGTGTACGTGGGTTTGTGGTAGATGTCTGTGATAATATGATTGTTCTCAATTTTAACTAGTATATCTAGGAAGGGTAGCTCTGTGTGATTGTGTTCTAGTGTGAATTTGATTTTGGGGTGTAGATTTTGTAGTGTGTTGTGTAATTCGTTGATGTCTACCCATGTGAGATTCCAAAGAATGAAACAGTCATCCAGATATCTTTTCCAAGATTTTATGAATAGGGATTTTGTGTTTGTTCCATAAATTGATTCTATCTTTGTGTATAATATTTCTTCTAGGTAGGCTAGTGTCAGGGTAGCATATGTCGGTGCCATTTTGGTTCCCATTGCTGTACCTAAGGTCTGGATGAAGTTCTCGTTGTTAAATTCGAAGGAGTTATTGTTGAGGATAATGTTTATACTGTCGATAATAAATTGTTTAGTAAACCTTGGGTGTATATATATATATGCTATTCTTATTATTATACTGAAGTTGAGTAATAAACGTTTGTTTCCCTAATACTTTTTCCTATATACTTTCATCAAACAATATACATGATAAAATATACTGTAGTTCTGTAATTGAGTTATGTTGGAAATATATGTTTTAATTATCCTAGTTAGTCGTAATTTGCAATTAACTGAAGATGGTAACCGTTTCCCACTTAGCCATCTACGTATTTCTCTCGACTTCTCTGTTTTGTTCGGTGTGTTTGTGTATATATAGGTGTTTATATATGTATACACATATGTATATGTTTTGACACACACACACACACATATATATATATATATATATATATATATATATATATATATATATATATATGGTTTTCATAGCTTACTACCTAGCTCTACTTACATATCTAGCACTGTTGAAGTAAATACTGAAAATTGATACATAACAAATTATATCTGCTTATAAAATTTTATGTGGATACATGAAATAGTAATATATATATATATATATATATATATATATATATGTGTGTGTGTGTGTGTGTGTGTGTGTGTGTGTGTGTGTGTGTCTTTGTGTTTTTTGTATAAATGAGAAAATGATGCCTAAATACACACAACATATATATGTGTGTGTGTGTGTGTTTCAGACATAAAACGACGGTTGATAAACGGAAAAAGAGAAAATATGCAACAAATGTGGTCAATTGCTTAGAACCATTGAGATTAGCCACGTGAAACCAAAGAAGATGGAGATAACAAGGACATTCAGATGGAGTCAACTTCGGTCACTGGTAAATCGACTCCGTAGATTATCCGATAATGAGATTCAAACCAAAACGTAACTGTCAGAAACTTTAAATTCCATAAGAGCGTGTTGACCGAGATTTTGAGCTGGTTTAATACATTTAAGACAAACTCCATATTCAAACCTGATTAAATTCTGATACAATTAGCTTTTATACATTTTAAACTCGCTAGCAGATATTCTCTTGTGAGTTCCGGTTGGGAACTTCTAGCAGTGTTCATTACTCAATTATCGTCTCGGCGACAGCGTTTCTTTTCGGTGTTTTTTATTAATTTTTATTTTAAATGTAAAATGAATATATGCTTAGCTAGAAAATAATTTCAAACGAATTATATTGTATATTACTTGGCGGTAGCGTACTTCCGATGTGAAGTGCAATAGATTATATAGGATTATCAATCGTTTGCTTAAATATGATGATTTTTTTTTAAGTTAGAATAATTAGCTTTGAAATTTTGGATTTGCTAAACTTGATATCTTGATAAATAGATGTGATATGATTCAGTGTTTCTTCAGTTGGGATGGTCCGAACAGAAGCAATTTCTAGCAATCGAAATATAAATCCATTCGACAAGTGAATGCGATCTTCTTAAAGTTAAACACGCACCGTCTACTTTATTTCTGAATGTACAATCGTCTCGAGAGAACATCGTCAACCCGTGTATATAGACAATTGTACGCGATTAGTAACCTTAGTCGAGTAATGTCAACTTTAGAAACATAGGTGTATATTTGGATCATTTGAATTCTTCGAACTTGGATATTATTATCACAATAAGTGGTCGTCCAATCTCTGACCTTCTTCAAGTGCGTCTTATCAAACTTGGGAGACTTTATGTTAAAGTCGGGAATCAATACGGAATTTCGAATGGAACCCTTTATTTAATCCACGCGAGTACATTGTTCTTGTCCCGTCAACCATAATCGGGTAGAATTCTTAAGCAATTTTTATTTTCTTTCTTAGATAGTATCGCCTGTAATAAGGATTGAACCTTCAACGTTCAGAAGAATCTCACTTAGAACTGATTGTACTTGTGGCTGTTTCAGAACTTCCACGACTTTATTACTTCCAACATCCCACGGACTATTATGTGTAGAAAGCAGATGAGAAAGACACCAAGCGTGCCGCTTGCAACACCATAGACAAGCTTATTGCCAGAATGAAATTGATGTTTAGGCGTCTCGAAAGACACCGTAAAAGCGGTGTACTCAAGGTTCAGACTCCACCTTGTGGTCAGGCTGGAGGCTCAAGGCCGATTCTTCGGGTAACATCTATTTGGCAAAAATACTTTAAGAGATGAACTTTGAATTTTTAGAATAGATCAATTATTGGCCAAGATATAACGAATATTTTTTTCTTTTTTGCCAAAAGTGTCAATTTGTCTCGAATACTCTTTTTATATATATATATATATATATATATATATATATATATATATATATATATATATATATATATATATATATATATTAGATGGATACTATTATTATTTAGATTGCCTTTTTCAAAGGTTATCATGTTTATCATTTATTGATAATTAATTTCCAAATGTCACGTATATATGTTGAATAAATAAGATATTTATTCATTTATTTATGTACACACACACGTATATAATAATCATAATAATAATAATAATAATAATAATAATAATAATAATAATAATAATAGTAATAATAATAATAATAATAATAATAATAATAATAATAATAATAATAATAATAATAATAATAATAATAATAATAATAATAATAATAATTCAGGCTATGTAAACATCCACAGGATTGTGATCCCAAGAATTTCAACCGGGCCTATAAAAAGTGTTCAATATCAAATAAAGCTTTTATATATGATTATTTTTATTTACACAGACATGTACAAAATATGCGACACTGGCATGTCGATATTATCGATCAACAGCTGTTATAAACTGAGATCTCATCAGGAAGAGTTAAAATCTGATCCTAACCTTAGATCTTTCCAAATATGATCTAAGGTTAAGATTGGATTCTAATTATGCCTGATAAGATCTCAGTTTATAACAGCTGTTGATCGATAACATCGACATGCCAGTGTCGCATATTTTGTACATGTCTGTGTGAATAAAATAATCATATATATATATATATATATATATATATATATATATATATATATATAGTTATAAGATTTAAATCTTTGAAAAACATGGCTTAAGGAAAAAAACATGTTTTTATCGAGTATACCTTGCATTGAACAATCGAAGATGAAATAGATTTGTCATCCGCACATTTTTATTTATCTTCCTTTATTTATCTTTATATATATATATATATATATATATATATATATATATATATATATATATATATATATATAATGCTCATATGTATATCGCTGTACATGCGTGCACGTTAGTGTGCCTTTGGTATTGTCTGACGGAGAATAAGAAAATGTCTGCTTAGATTTACTATGATATGTTTTTTCATTTCAAAATTGAAAAGCACTGTTTTCAACCATTGTTAAACGTCGCTTGATATTCCCTTTACAAATTTTCCAAAGAGTTAAAAGCTGAAAACTTATCACCATTCTCAAAACGCAAGAGATATTCTAAACACACTGAGTGCATTAGAAACCCTGAATCTATCTGCAAAGTTCAGCACACAGTTAGTGGTATTCCTAAAAGATCTATGATACCGGTTGTAAATGAACATACGGTCCGAAAGAACAATCTTGAATTCTGTCTACAAACAAATCAAATACAAGTCTTATGTAATGAGT
Source organism: Sepiola atlantica (assembly GCA_963556195.1). Classification (NCBI taxonomy): domain Eukaryota; kingdom Metazoa; phylum Mollusca; class Cephalopoda; order Sepiida; family Sepiolidae; genus Sepiola; species Sepiola atlantica. Next base: position 231,593,158 of record OY744516.1, on the reverse strand, counting down.
CAAGGGATTTTTTGCGTCAGAAAATGTAAAGAAAAATCAGATTTAATATACTCAAGAAACGCAGAAATATATGAGGAAGGAATTATTATGATCGCATTACCCCTCACATTCCCAGATATCAATATTTGGACTACTATGTATAGAGCGTAGTTGAGAAAAAGTTTAATGAGCTTCCCCATCACAGTAAATAATTCGTAAACGTCTCCAATATGAACCAGAATCACCTGATCTGCGTAATTAGTCGAGTTATGCCTCACATGAAAGCAGTTATGAATAAAATTACGAAATAATATATTTATTTCTATCCTCCAAATAATTTTTCAGTAAAATAAGATTATTATCTTTTACTAGGAGTCCTTTTTGTATGTATAAATCTGTCCTCAAATACGTTACGCACCGTGTATCTATCTCTCTCTCTCTCTCTCTCTCTCTCTCTTTATATATATATATATATATATATATATATATATATATATATATATATATATAAAGAGAGAGAGAGAGAGCGGGGGTGAATATTGATCTTCACTCGTAGAGTTAACAATCTAGAAGTGGAAAAATGGTTTCCACTTCGCGTATAGGATTACTCTTCGTAATTAAAATCGAATTTTCCAGCTAACCAATAACTAATAAACGTACGGGGTATACTTTTTCCTTGCTGCCGGTGTCAGCTAATAGCGTAGATATAAAATGCCTGACAGTTGATCACAACTTCAAATATTCTCGTCATATATATATACTATTTCATGTATCCACATGAAATTTTATAATGAGATATCATTTTTTATGTATCAATTTTCAGTATTTACTTCAACAGTGCTCGATACGTAAGTAGAGCTAAGGAGGATATAAATATATTTTCATAGATTACTATATATATATATATATATATATATATATATATATATATATATATATATATATATATATATATAAGAGGTGTACTAAAAGCGAACTTTTAGGAAAGGTAAAACCCTATTGTGAAGAGTATACAGCTCAATATCCAGGATAGAGCAGGTAGAGATGAAGGAGAATGGAAAGGAATTAGAGAAAGCAAAAGCCAAATCAAAATTCAATTCAAAAGTTCAAAGCAAGGTATATTCCGCAAAAAGGCAATTTATTCAAGTTAAATTTTCCTTAAGCCAGGCTTTTCAAAGATCAAAATCTGCGGAATATACCTTGCTTTGAACTTTTGAATTGAATTTTGATTTGGCTTTTGCTTTCTCTAATTCCTTTCCATTCTCCTTCATCTATATATATATATATATATATATATATATATATATATATATATATATATATATATATATATATATATATATATATATATATATATGTGTGTATATATATATACTAGCAGAGCTACCCAGTGTGGCCCATCATGTAGGGAGAGTTTACTTCAACAGCAACTTTGATGCTGTCAGCTAGATATTTTACTCACCAAGCTATTCAGATATATGTTAATACTCTTAAACTAACATTAATGTCCTTGTGTAACATGTTTGAAAATTGTCATTAGATTTTTTAAGGGCAATCAGCAACGCAGAAACACTTCCATTATGTTCAAATGTAAATTTTGAATGTGAATACAATTATATTGAATATACACCTTAAAATGCAAATGGGGGCCATCTTAATATTATAAAAATTTGCTGGAATTTTGGCAATAGACATCATTTTTGTTCATTTACCTAGAGTTTAAATTTAATTTGAATCTAAGGGAAAACTGTTTTCGTTGAAGTTATATATTTCTTATTTAGCCTATAACCTTTCACTGGAAAGCCAGTAGTCTACATGCCAATTTTCAAGCAATTCTATCTAGCGGTTTGGGTGAACATAAACACAAAAGTTAAGCGGACACACACAGAGTAAATATTTTATAAATATAGAAGATATATTAGAATTGATTAGCAATGTATATGATCCATTCCCTCAAGAGCCTGCTGTAGCTTTCCGACTTATCGAAAGTGTGGCTATAATATGATTTTCAAATCTTATTTTTATTTTTACACGAACATCTACGCGTTCTCTAATTCTTCTTTTTCGCTTTTCTTTTCTCTGTTAAACGAGATGTATTTCTCTTCTTAATTATCTGCTATGATATTCAGTAAATTTTAATTGGTGGTGTGGACTGAGGCTCAAGTTGAAGTATATTTCGTTGACGATCACTGGCCTTTCTAATTATTCTACGCTACAATCGCGTAAACACTCACTATTAATACGCAGAATTCTAGATTGTATGTATTATTTCTTAATGCAGGGTAGCCCAAAAATAACGCAACGAAATAAATACAAATTTACTTTTCTTGTAAAATATGTTTTCCTTCAAATATTAAAACCTAACCCTTTATCTCTTAAGGTATTTTTGTCAAATAGATGTTGAGCCCCCAGCATGACCTCAAAGCAGGGCATGAACCTGACGCACGCGGCCTTTACAGTACGCCTAAACATCAATTTGATCCTGACAATCAGCTTGCCCTTGGTTTTGTTAGCAAAGTTTCTAATGGTCGAATGAAAGAGAACTATATAAATTTATTTTGGTACTCTTATAGAGAACACACCGCGTTTCCGTGACTTCACGTCGTCAACGTTCGGGCAGGTCTCGGAAGTGCTCGAGAGTTGAGGAAACTATTAACCAATCAGGTTGCAGTAGGCATTGGACAATCAGATTCCAAGCGAGCAGGCGATAACTTTTGGGAGAAATTAATTTCTACAATCTGCAGCGCGTTAAAAAAAAATGAATTTCTACGATGTGTCAGCGCGTTGAATCTCCCGAAGGACTCATTGAGTTCTGTAAGCAACGGTCACTTCTAACGAAAGACTAACACTAACCCTAACCCTAACCCTAACCTAACCCTAACCCTAACTCTAACCCATAAAATGTTAAAACGAAAAAAAAACATTGGAAAAAAAAACAAGAAATTGGTTAAAAACAGTGGTTTCGTTGTTTGTTATATAAAAAAGATCATCTTTTGAAACTTTTCGGTGCACAAAAAAAAAAACATTTTATTTACAAACATTTGATTAACAATGGTTCCTTTGACAAAAAAATAGAATAAACATTTAATAACTAACAGTTGTTTAGCTATGGTTTCTTCGTTCTTTATTTGTATGTATGTATTTTAGTTTGGTTTTCTTCGTCTGAATTTATCGTCTGTCAGTCTTCAATTTATCGTTTGGCAGTTTTCGCCGCGTCAACTTTCAAGCGCTTTCGAGACCTGCCCGAACGTTGACGATGCCAAGTCACGGAAACATGGTGCATCAGCTATTAGAGTACCTTTTGAATAGAAAAAAAAAACATGGGTCCATAGTCGAAAAGGTTATATGTGTAAGTATGGTACGAGAAAGCAGTCACCACAAAACCATGGTTTAGTCTATTTATTGAGTAATTTTCAAGAACAGTAACCCATAATCGATTTTACATAAATTAGGAGATTACATCGGAATAGCGTTTACGAACAACATACAGTGGACGCAATTCACTACAGCTTTTCTATGAAGAGAATTTTTACGATGACTCTCCAAAGACCTTTAATTCTGTGTGATTAGCGAAAGCGATAAAACCAAAAGGCTTCAAGCAAGTGTCCGATTTCAAGAAAGGTTATCGTGACCTTTTGATCAAACTTGTTATTATCAACACGTCATTCGGTTTTTAGATGCATAGACGCATCTCTATAACAGGTTAGATACGTCTGTGAATCTATCTTGCTCAAGTTTGAAATAGAAACGTCATCGTCGAACGCGCAATTTGGATGCGTTCATCTTAAGAATATGCTTTCTTGTTTAAATGCAACTATAGAGAAGAAAAATTAACAGTTTCGATGTGTATCAGATGTTTTGTGTGTCGGACGGCCGGTTTTCCGGGGAGAAAATAACTCGTGTACATATTTGCAGATTGTTTATAGTTAATGACTATGCGTGAATAACTAATTTGCCTGTGTAGAGACCGAATATTTTTTTAAAAGACGAATTAAATGGAGACGCTGAGTGGGATTTTTAACAGCTAAAGAAAGCGTTGGTAATTTTTAGTGTTGTTACGGTGTAAAGACGTAGTTCCTTCTGAAGTTTGGGCCGTCATTTTGACCATATTATGGCTATAAGACATTTTCATACATCTGTTTTATTACATTATGTGTTCGTATATTAGTTAGCAACAACAAATAATAATTGCCTACCTTACCTTTATGTAATCGTATATAAGTTAGCAAAAGAAAAAATAATTGCCCACCTTATTATTATGTAATCGTATATAAGTCAGTAACAGCAAATAATAATTGCCCACCTTACCTTTATGCAAGAGTATATAAGTTAGCTACATCAAATAATAATTGCCCACCTTATTTTTATGCAAGAGTATATAAGTTAGCAACAGCAAATAATAATTGCCCACCTTATTTTTATGCAAGAGTATATAAGTTTGCAACAGCAAATAATAATTGCCCACCTTATCTTCATGTAATCGTATATAAGTTAGCAACAGAAAATAATAATTGCCCACCTTATTTTTATGTAATCCTATATAAGTTGGTAACGGCAAATAATAATTGCCCACCTTATTTTTATGTAATCGTATATTAGTTAGCAACTGCAAATAATAATTGCCGACCTTATTTTCATGTAATCGTATATAAGTTAGCAACAGCAAATAATAATTGGCCACCTTATTTTTATGTAATCGTGTATAAGTTAGCAACAGCAAGTAATAATTGGCCACCTTATTTTTATGTGATCGTATATAAGTTAGCAACAGCAAATAATAATTGGCCACCTTATCTTTATGTAATCGTATATATGTCAGTAACAGCAAATAATAATTGGCCACCTTATTTTTATGTAATCGTATATAAGTTAGCAACAGAAAATAATAATTGCCTACCTTACCTTCATGCAAGAGTATATAAGTTTGCAACAGCAAATAATAATTGGCCACCTTATTTTTATGTAACCGTATATAAGTTAGCAACAGCAAATAATAATTGGCCACTTTATTTTCATGTAATCGTATATAAGTTAACAACAGCAATTTATAATTGGCCGCCTTATTTTTATGTAATCGTATATAAGTTAGCAACAGAAAATAATAATTGCCCACCTTACCTTCATGCAAGAGTATATAAGTTTGCAACAGCAAATAATAATTGGCCACCTTATTTTTATGTAACCGTATATAAGTTAGCAACAGCAAATAATAATTGCCCACCTTATTTTTATGTAATCCTATATAAGTTGGTAACGGCAAATAATAATTGCCCACCTTATTTTTATGTAATCGTATATTAGTTAGCAACTGCAAATAATAATTGCCGACCTTATTTTCATGTAATCGTATATAAGTTAGCAACAGCAAATAATAATTGGCCACCTTATTTTTATGTAATCATGTATAAGTTAGCAACAGCAAGTAATAATTGGCCACCTTATTTTTATGTGATCGTATATAAGTTAGCAACAGCAAATAATAATTGGCCACCTTATCTTTATGTAATCGTATATATGTCAGTAACAGCAAATGATAATTGGCCACCTTATTTTTATGTAATCGTATATAAGTTAGCAACAGCAAATAATAATTGGCCACCTTATTTTTATGTAATCGTATATAAGTTAGCAACAGCAAATGATAATTGGTCACCTTATTTTTATGTAATCGTATATAAGTTAGCAACAGAAAATAATAATTGCCTACCTTACCTTCATGCAAGAGTATATAAGTTTGCAACAGCAAATAATAATTGGCCACTTTATTTTTATGTAATCGTATATAAGTTAACAACAGCAATTTATAATTGGCCGCCTTATTTTTATGTAATCGTATATAAGTTAGCAACAGAAAATAATAATTGGCCACTTTATTTTTATGTAATCGTATATAAGTTAGCAACAGCAAATAATAATTGGCCACCTTATTTTTATGTAATCGTATATAAGTTAGCAACAGAAAATAATAATTGCCCACCTTACCTTCATGCAAGAGTATATAAGTTTGCAACAGCAAATAATAATTGGCCACCTTATTTTTATGTAATCGTATATAAGTTAGCAACAGCAAATAATAATTGCCCACCTTATTTTTATGTAATCCTATATAAGTTGGTAACGGCAAATAATAATTGCCCACCTTATTTTTATGTAATCGTATATTAGTTAGCAACTGCAAATAATAATTGCCGACCTTATTTTCATGTAATCGTATATAAGTTAGCAACAGCAAATAATAATTGGCCACCTTATTTTTATGTAATCGTGTATAAGTTAGCAACAGCAAGTAATAATTGGCCACCTTATTTTTATGTGATCGTATATAAGTTAGCAACAGCAAATAATAATTGGCCACCTTATCTTTATGTAATCGTATATATGTCAGTAACAGCAAATAATAATTGGCCACTTTATTTTTATGTAATCATGTATAAGTTAGCAACAGCAAGTAATAATTGGCCACCTTATTTTTATGTGATCGTATATAAGTTAGCAACAGCAAATAATAATTGGCCACCTTATCTTTATGTAATCGTATATATGTCAGTAACAGCAAATGATAATTGGCCACCTTATTTTTATGTAATCGTATATAAGTTAGCAAGAGCAAATAATAATTGGCCACCTTATTTTTATGTAATCGTATATTAGTTAGCAACAGAAAATAATAATTGCCTACCTTACCTTCATGCAAGAGTATATAAGTTTGCAACAGCAAATAATAATTGGCCACCTTATTTTTATGTAATCGTATATAAGTTAGCAACAGCAAATAATAATTACCCACCTTATTTTTATGTAATCATATATAAGTTAGCAACAGCAAATATAATTGCCCACCTTATCTTCATATAATCGTATATAAGTTAGCAACAGAAAATTATAATTGCCCAAACATTCAAGCAGCGATTCATCTTAAATGAAAAAAAGTAATTTTATCAAGAAAGTCAGAAGAAACTGGATCCAAATCTTCAATTATTTATTTATGAGCATCAGTTGTGGAAAGATTCACACAATAATGAATTACTGAACTTGCAAAAAACTTCTAATATTGTGTGAATCTGGAGAAAATTTATTAAAATCATAAAGTCAACTTGTCAGGTGAGTTATTATTGGGCGGTTCCGGAAGTTTGAACAGTCAGTGCCATTTACCGTTTTATTTCTCGCTTTTATCAGTCCAGTTCACATATTTCATTTCTCATTTTTATGGCTTACTCCCTCTCAATTCCTGTCGCTGATAAAGCTAACGATATGAAATACGTTTTAATGAATACCTCATAAATTACCAGTTGTATTCACTTTTGTTTCGTTTTTTGCACAATTTTTTCTATTGTCTTTACTGCCTATCATTCCTTTGTTTCTTGTTCCTTCAGTTATCTTTTATATTGACTTCTTCTTTCCTTACCTTCTTTTTCATCGACTCTTTATAAACTTCTGTATATTTTTTCTACAAAGTCCTATTTTTTCGTGCATTCTGTCTATTTTTGTCTCTCCTTTCTGTGATTAACTTTCATTATAATTTTGATTATTCGGACTACTGTTCTCATTTTTTAGTGTTATCATCACAACGTTTCGGTCGCTGTAGCCTCCGGCCTTCTTAAAGTGTATCTTTTCAAACTCGGGAATATTTTTGTCGAACTCTTCTGTCGAAGAATTGCAAATTACTGAAGACTTCTCCAAGTCATGGCTGACGGAACAAGTGTATGCTAACCCCATTGATTAAATAAAGGTTTCCGTTCGAAATTCTGTCCAGATAACCGAGTTCGACAGAAATATTCCCGAGTTTGAAAAGATACACCTGAAGAAGGCTACAGCGGCCGAAACGTTGTGGTTTTAATACTCAAGATGAGAACAGTAGACTGAATAATCAAAATTATGCAACTTATCAATCCTCATCTAAAAAATTCAGAAATATAACTGTTTTTACTTTTTATTTTTTCTTCTTTTCATCTTTTTTTGTATTTCCACCGTCACTTTTTATCGGTTTCATCTGCAGTTTCATTCTTTATTTCATTCTACCCTTTGCTTTCTTTATGTTTTTCTTCCTTTTCTACTTTCATCCCACTCTCGTATCCATTGTTTCTTTTTTTCGCCCTCTCTGTTTCCTTCATCTCTTTTCCCCCTTGTCTCTGTTTTGTTGACTTTGGAGTTACTCCGTGATCATTTTTATTGTTTTATTCTTTAGTCTTTCGTTTCGTTTTGTTTTTTTTCATTTTCATTTTCATTTGCCTCTTTTGATTTTTACTAATTTTTATTTTCTGCTTTTTTTCTCCCCTTCTGTTCTGTTCTGTGTTTACCTGTCTTCACCTTTCTCTCGCCCTCATCTACACAAGCATTTACGCACGTGGTCACCGAAATCTGACAACATGGCTGCCTGGAGACACATAAATCTTCGATATTAAAATTCAGACACGTTGAAAACTGAGTTATCTACGTGAAATGATGGGAATAGGAAGCACTCACCATTAACAGGAATAAAAAAATTAAAAAATAACAAATAAATATGACATGAGACCAAAGATGTACGCATAATTCATTTAAACAAACAACTGTAAAATCATTTGTTTAGAAACTGTACATCTGTTAATGGTTGATAGAATAGAGCAAGTAACTTGATAAACTATAGGGAATATATTATTGAACCGACATCAACTAGTTATGTGATAACTATGATAAATCTGATTTAGAAACATTAAATGAACAATTAGTTTTTATAATGTTTGTTATTTAATATTCAAAATTACAAAATATAAATTATTTACGCTGAACAGGATCAAGGCAGAAATACTTTATTACTTTTGTGTATTTTAAAAATCTTTCATATTTTCGCAAAGATAGAATTCATAAGTAATCAACTTAACACAACTAAATAAAACACTTTTCTTCATTCGTTTATATATATATATATATGTATATATATATATATATATATATATATATATATATATATATATATATATATATATATATATATATATATATACATATATATATATATATATATATATGGGAAATGAAAAAGGAAAAACCAAAAGATGTTTTTTTATGTATTCATCAACGTTTCGTCTTTATTTGTAAGACTCCCTCAGAATGATAGTTTTAAGAAAAATGTCATGCAAGTACATAGAAATATTGGGTTGACATGATGGGTTAATGAGAAGAAGTAGTAGCCATTACTGGGAGCACAGGACCACTAAGATTGAAGCCGTTTCACTCGCGGATGCAAAAAAACAGGCCGGGCTCATATATATATATATATATATATATATATATATATATATATATATATATATATATATATATATATATATATATATATATATATATATATATATATATATATATAATTTTATGTATATATATATATATATATATATAATTTTATGTATCTACATAAAATATTATGAGGAGATATAATATTGTATATATCGATTTTCACTATTTACTTGAACAGTGCTCAATACGTGAGTAGAGCTAGGGAGTAAGTTATGAAAATATTTTATGGCGATTAAGCTATACAGAGGCTTTCGCGTTTTCAACACCGTAGGGAATCTGGTGACTTCGTCCTCATATCGACTACCTCCCGCTTGTCCAGCCGTCCATAAACCGCTCCTCTTTTCTTTTTGCATTTTTCTCTTCGAATTAATTTGCACCGACGACTTTGTAAAGTAACTTGCACTCGTCACTACAAACAACTTTGCAGACCTGCTAGAAAATAACGCTCACCAACGACTGCGGACTTACTTTGACTCAACGCTTCAAACAGTGCAGACTTACTTGACCCACTGGCTTCGACAATAGTGCAGACCCACTTAAACTATTGACTTCGACCACAGTTCAGACACGCTTGCATTCATCACTTTGGCAGGTTTTTATAGACTCACTTCCAATATGAATGCACATCCGTTTTGTGAGCAATTTCTCTCAACTATCTTTCTAATTGATACGATCAATTATCCAGGGATAATGTTTTGCCGTCGATCGGACTCATCACTCCTTGTCGCCAAACAGATCTACGTTAGCTTTATAACTAGTATATGGAAAGAATTATAGATAATCACATTGTAAATATGTAGATGTTTAAAGATTCTTATTCATACACACAAACATACTTACATATAAACATGTATACATATGTATTTGATATCGAGCACTATGGCGTATAGACTGAAGCAGCATTCAATTGTGTGTTAGTAAGTAAATATATATATATATATATATATATGTGTGTGTGTGTGTGTGTGTGTGTGTGTGTGTGTGTATATATACATATATATATATAGTAAACAATGAAAATATATTTATGGCAATTAAGCTACACAGAGGCTCCGCGTCTAATCCCCGGGGGAATCTTCAGGCTAAAATAGTCCCCCGGGGATGAAACGCGGAAGCCTCTGTGTAGCTTAATTGCCATTAATATATTTTCATAACTCTAGCTCTACTTACGTATCGAGACCTGTTGAAGTAAATACTGAAAATCGATACATAAAAAATTATATCTCTTTATAAAATTTCATGTGGATACATGAAATAGTAATAATTATATATATATATATATATATATATATATATATATATATATATATATATATATATATATATATATATATGAGAAAGGAAGGATGAAGGTAATCCGACGTAATGGGAAATGAGAAAGGAAAACCAAAGAGGATGTTTTTTTATATATTCATCAACGCTTCGTCTTTATTTGTAAGACTTCCTCAGGATGATAATTTTAAGAAAAATGTCATGCAAGTACGTGAGAATATTGGGTTGACATGAAGGGTTGATGAGAAAAAGTAGTAGCCACTACTGGGTGCGCAGGACCGAGGTCCGAGCTTAGTGAAGTCAGTAGCATGGAATAAAATTAATGAGGATGGTTCTGAGTGAAAAGTGGAGGGTGGGGGTGAACGCAAATAATGTGGATGGCTGTGAGTGAAGAAATGGAGGGGTGGGGAAAGAGGAGGGGAGGTGGAAGACTCTGTGATTTTGGTATTTGGGTAATGTTATGGTTTTGAAAATATAAAGGGGGTCGGTAAGAGTGTGAGAGAAGTTGTCGAAAGGGTGAAATGGATAAGGGGGAGAAAGGAGATTTTGTTGTGGTTAAGTGTTAAATTTTTGGAGAGTAGTATTGTTTGACCAGCTGGCTATGTCAAGAATGTGTGGAATGAGTAAGTTAGAAGGTTGGGATTCGTGGTGAATGAAAATGTGTGTGGGGGAGGGTTGTGTGTGGGTGTGTATGCGGAGACTTGCATGTGAGTGTAACTAAGAGCGAAGAGAAAAATAGAGGTTAGCCATGATCTAGGTTTAGTTTTTGTTCAGTAAGGATAATTTTGCTTATTAAGGGGGATATATTATAGAAGCCATTTCGTTGTCTGATGGTGTTGGAGGCTCTGATTAGTGCGGTTTCCAGTAGTCTTCGCCGAGCTTTGTTGCGGATGTATTTGGTGATTTTGGCTTGTTCAAATTTGAAAGCACGATCGTGCTCTAATGCACGGGAGAAAAGTGCACTGAGAGAGTTATGATTTTTATGTCCTTTTTGTGTTCAATCAATCTTTTCTTCAATTCACGTCGTGTTTCTCCCACATAAATTTGATGGCAGTTGTTGCATGGGACAATGTATAAGCCGGCATGGGATGTAGATTTTTTATTTAGAATTGTCTTGATGTGTTTAATGTTTGTTTTATGGATTGTGATGTGGTTTTTACTGTTGGAATGTCTAGTTTGTTAAGTGTGCTGCATATGGATGTGTTATTGGAGTGCGTGGGTAAGAGACGGGGTCTGTCTATGAGAGAGGTGTTAGGAGTTTGATTTTTTGGTGTGTTGTTTTTGGAGAATATTTGACAGGCTTTCTTCTTGACATATTTTATATTAAATGCGTCTTTCCAACGTTTGAACCACGAGGCAAACCGAAATGATGATCTAAAGCAAACATGAACTCTCCTCTAAAGATCAACATCATCCAATAGGCTCTCCCTCCTTGACAAGGTCCAAAAAAGAGTCGCCAACCTAATAGGTCCCTCACTGTCAACCAAGCTCCAGTCCCTGCATCATCGCCGCAATGTAGCATCTTTCTGCTTGTTTTACAAATACTTCAATGGATTATGCTCCGATGAATTGGCTACTCTGGTGCCTCCTGGACGTAAATTCACTAGACTAACTCGACAATCAACTAAATCTCATTCATTTGCTGTGGAGGTCCCCAGATGCCGGAGAGCCTTCTACTCAAACAGCTTCTTTCCTCGTGCTGCTTGCCTCTGGAACTGCCTCCCTTCCCCCTGTTTCCCCCGACAGTACTGACATGCAGAACTTTAAAACTAATGTAAACAGACATCTAGCTGCGAAGATCCCAATTTAGGTTCACCCCCCAACCTAACTATGTTAAAAAACAACGTAATCTTTTGAATTTAAAGTGACAACGTTGTACGCTGACATTTGATATTAACAAAAGATAAAAATGGCTGACTTTCATACGCAAAACCGAAATGCATTCTGGAAGATTTAATCTTATAGTTAAAGTATTTTTAAATAGGATTTTCAAAATTTCGTTTCATTTGACGCTATTGCAATTATCATTTCAATAAATATTCGATTAATAGTAAATAAAAAAAATTATTATTATTCAATATGTAATTTTCATAATTAGAAACACACACAGGTACATTAACGTGAAGTTGTCTCATAATTGTTGGCAATATAGAGATAATAGTCATTTCCTTCTTTTAGTATTTGTTGTATACATTTTCATCTTAATTCTCATTGGGCGAGAGAAGTTCAATTAACATGGTCTATAAAAACGCGGATTGGCTAAGATAAAGCAAAGTCCAATGTTATAAGAAAAGCGAATGTCGCCCTTTTGTCGACACGCTTATTTATCATTTAATACTTAATGACCGATGACCAGTTCACATGTTCGCTAATAAGGCAATGATTGCGTAATTGATAAAAATGGCGGTCAACAATAGAAATAAATGAGTGCAGGTGATTACCGGAAATTGTCGAAGTCCGTCGGAAACAAGAAACTATTATTTATCCGCGTTTCGACAGATCTGAAAAATTGTTCTCATAATTGTAGATCAAATCAATTGAGACTGGTGAAATCAGTTCGTCGATAAGTAAAATATCTAGTGCTATTTTGAATATTCGGACAACTGTTCTCATCTTGGATGTTATTCTCGCAACGTTTCAGCCGATGTAATCTCCGACCTTCTTCGGGTGTGTTTTGCCGATCACGGGAGTCATTATGTCGAACCCGAAACTTTGTACGGAATTTCGAACCCTATATTTACAACATGAGGGTTGATTGTTCTCGTTATGTCAGTCAGAAATCTTAGGTCATTCTTAATTATATTCTTGGCATCGTCTGTACTCAGGGATTGAACCTTCAACAGCAAGAAGACTCTCACTTAAACCTGATTATTACGTACCATTTCATCTGTTGCGCCACAGGTCCACATGGAGTTCAATAAAACGCACCTGATGAAGGTCAGAGGGTACATCGACAAAAACATTCAGAGAGTAACATGCAAGATGAGAAAAAATAGCTCGAATAATCGAAAAAATACTAATTATCAATCCTCATCTAAAAAATACCAGAACGTAAAATAAATAAATGTGTTTAAAATATTTATATGTGTTTAAAATACGTATATGTGTTTAAAATATTCATATGTGTTTAACATATTTATATGTGTTTAAAATACGTATATGTGTTTAAAATATTTATATGTGTTTAAAATATTTATATGTGTTTAAAATACGTATATGTGTTTAAAATATTTATATGTGTTTAAAATATTTATATGTGTTTAAAATATTTATATGTGTTTAAAATACGTATATGTGTTAAGAATAACCAATAAATACCTTACTGATTGTTTGTAATATATAAGATGAAAAAGTTTGCTAGTTTTGATAAGCGGGTAATTTTTAGTTAAGCTGTGTGGTGGCGTTCAAAGACGAAGCTGTCTGGTGGGCATAAGTGGTCAAAACCAGACGAGTGCGTGAACTGTAAGATATAACGAGCTGGCCAGATGTAGGGTGGCGTCATAGAGAGAAGAGGGTTATCGACGATAGTTACCAGCGAGAGACGAGGCAAAACAGACACATCTAATATGAGCTAGTGGAGAAAATAGATAAAAATCATCGTTCTTTCTTTCCCCTAGGTGAGACTGAGTTTGGAGACCTAATAAACGAGACATGTGCGTAACTCCAAAGTTTTCATATTCGTTTTTCCCCTTTTCAAAGTTGGTCTTAATTGTTACGTCTCAGCTTCCTCATACAACTAGACGAGTAAATGTTGTCAGCGCAACCGAGGCATGAGGAACCGGGAACAAGAAACTGTTATAATAAAAGAGATTCATATATATATATATATATATATATATATATATATATATATATATATATATATATTCTTCTTGTTGCTTTCCATCAACGTTTCCAGTGTGGACTTCTTCATTATATTCAACAACACGTAAACCACGTGATACACACACCCGGCATTACAACACCAACTGTCATAACCTCAAGATTTCATCTTGGCTGCGACAATGTCCCAATTAAGAAGGATTAAAAAGAAAAGTTAACGAAAAAAAAAGAAAAAAATACCTATACTTTTGACAAAGGCGTATATTGCTGAAAGATCTCAATTTTTTAGAATAAATAAATAATTTATTTAAAAAGAAAAATACGTTGTTTTGTTTTTTCAAAATATTCTTCTTATTGCCTTCCATCAACGTTTCTAGTATGGCCTTCTTCATTATATATATATATATATATATATATATATATATATATATATATATATATATATATATATATATATATATATATATATATATGAAAGTTTCAGAAACAAGTAAAATTAAAATAGCATAGCTTGCGTAGTTTTCGGTCTACTCTTTGAAATATGCCTAAACACCTCAGTGACCTGGACATTTACAAAATGTCTTAAGAATTACGAGAAGAACCCGAGAATCAGAATAATATTAAATGTCTTTTTAGATGAACGCTTTAAAATTAACGCAAAATATGTTTAACAAAATTCTCTTAAGAATTATATCAAGCAGAAAAGAGAAATTTCTCGTAATGCATATCTGAAATATATATATACAAAATCTAGCGCATACAACTATTAAAGATAAAGGCTTGAAAATGAGTTTTGCAATTAACTAAAGTTAATGAATAAGTAAAAATGTGATACCGGAACTTGCTCTTATCCTGACAAAGCTAATCAATCGCTGTTTTTTAGCTTTTTGGAAAAACTACGTCGGTCTTTTCTGCGTCTTAGTTTTAGACCGGTGAGTCTTTTATGCGCCATGAAGACGTAGTTTGAATCTGTGATAAATGAAGAAATTGTCAATCATCGCAGCAAAATCAATCTAGTAAGTGACAAGCAATATGGATTTCGTCTTTCAAGCTCAACTGCTAGCGTGCTGACTTTAATATCGCATAGTATCAGTGGAGGGCCTGTGGACAAGTGGTTATAGCACTTGTCTTTGGGCTGAACGACCCGTGTTCGATTCCACTCACGGCATGCGAATTTTCGGGTTTGAAAACTCCCTCTGTCCACCCAGCAGTAAATGGGTACCTGACTAAAACTAAGGCAGCGGAAGGAGAGGGATGGGCTCCGCCTTCCATATGCTGTACCCTAGACACGGTGATTCTTAACAAATCACCGCCGCTACGGCCATGGGCAGTGTGCGATGTCGGCAACGACACTCGTGCGCGTCCAGGCTATGCGACCTTTTTTAGTATCAGTGAATCCTTCAATGGGGCTTTGTTAGGGTCTGGCACAAATGGTTGTTCACAAACATGTTAATTATGGAATATCTGACAATGTTTTCTCAGTCAACAAATCATGATAGGTCTATAAAAGTAGTATCAGCTCTTGTGTGCTTCAGGGATCTATTCTAGGTCCAACTCTCTTCCTTATCTTCAGTAATGATCTTCCAAATAATATTTTAAGATTATTTCCTGTACATATATGGAAACGACACAACTGTGCATGGCAACACGTCGAAGAGCATTCGTGAACAAGCTCTTGCTGATTAGCTCCGAAACATAATTATTATAATATAATAATATTCATCCGACGGTTACTCCATTTCATTCACCGTTATCCTCGAATGACTTTTGGCCTTGATAAGTGGTGACTCATTCGTAAAAGAAGTAACACGTGACGACGTGCAATTTATGCCAGACTAATATACACTTTTAATTGCGTATTATCTCATGCTTGCTACTAGGTTTCAGATAATTGTATCGACACGATTCGCAAACATACAGTTGCCTATCTCAAGTGTGAACACAGCATTCGTTAAGATTTTGATCTGTTTGAAAATGCAACAACCGCAGACACGAATTTGCAAATCCTACGCACAGAGAATCGCTTTCCAATAAGGATGGCCGTAATGACTCAAAGCAAACAACTGTTGCGAGCGATGTAAAAACTAATAACGCAAATCAAATCGCTTCTCTCAGCAAATATATGCGCCCCCGGATACAAACATTCAATAGTTGCGATGTGTAATATATTTTTAATGAAAAAAATGGTAACATTTAAAAGCATACAACTAGAAATATTACATGACATGGTTTTCGCTTTGCCTGATTCATCACGGAAAAATACTCGACCGTTAATCTTGGTTATAATATGTTTATTACACGGAAATGTTGACATCAAGGACCAGTATAATAATATTCACAAGATAAAGAATCTAAATAATCTCACTATCTGTATATCTATCTATCTATCTTCATATATATATATATATATATATATATATATATATATATATATATATATATATGCTGTTATATGCTAACAATTATCGAGCTTTCACTTTTAAAAGGTTGGTATATATAAAGAATAAGAAGTATATTCAAAAATATATTTCCACACACAGATAGATAGATAGATAGATAGATAGATAGATAGATAGATAGATAGAAGAGAAATAAAAAATGTAATAATGACATATCTATTACACCTTCAATTATTCAAAGCCAAAGTGTATTCAATAAAATAATTTTTTGTTCCTTTCCGTAAGCCAGGCTTTTCAAAGAATGGATTCTTATCATCATTTATGATGTTAATCGATATCGTCGTCGGAAACCCAGGATTTAGTTGTCTGCTGATAAACTCACTCGTACACCGATGTTTATAAAAAAGGTTTATTACAAACAGAAGAACAGTTACGTCACAGAAAACATCAGAGAGATAGGTTACTTCCGTACGCGTGAGAGAGAAAGAGAGAGAGATAGGGAGGGGGAGAGAGAGACAGATAGACGGGTAGCTTGTCCCACTACATCTAGTTACATTGTGCCTTGACTTGAAAATACAAAACATCTTTTTACCTAATCTGATGCTAACTAAAACATTCTATACCACTTTTCCCAATTTTTTTAACTGCGGATCAACTCAACTGAAGAAAATATGTTTTATTGTAATAAAACAATTAAGACCAATTAGTAAACTCTTTATTAGAATGGAAACAATAAATACTAATTATCACTAAGTAAATAACGTTTATCAATAAGTAAAGTTTTTGTAAAGTGATAATATAATAATACGAGGCCTATCAAAAAAGTAACAAACCTTAGGCCAGAAAAATATTTCAAATACGTGACGGGGATGGGACACTAACCCCCTTTAAAGTAGGCCCCTTGTTCTTGCACACACTTAGCCCACCGATCCATCCAGTGCCGGAAACACTTCTGGAAGTCTTCTTTTGCAATGGTGTTCATCTCCGCCGTCGCGTTCCGAAATATCTCTTTTTTCGCACCCTCTCAACAACAGCTGCACTCCTAGCAGTTTGGGGCCTGCCAGAACGCTGGTCACTCTCCGCTGATGTGCGACCATTTTTGAATCGGTTGAACTACACCTTAATTTGTGTTACATCCATAGCATCTTCTTCAAACACCTGCTGAATCTTACGAATTGTTTTGTTTTGAGAATCACGAAGCTTTTAACAAAATTTGATGCAGTTCCTTTGCTCAACACGTTCAGTCATCTTAAGAGAATCGGTAATCCGACGAACACGTTGTGTAGCACCTCACTCAGCGACCGACAGGCAGCGACTAACGCGCAGGAAAGCGGTGATAAAATTCACACATGCGCATGAAGGTGTCTTCCTTCACTGTGTAGAGTGGCGCGGTTCTATCGTCTCTATTTTGCATGGAAAAATAACGGTCGGATACTTTTTAGACATGCCTCGTATATTATAAAACGTAAGTTGAACTGTGAATAAAATTTACGAATTTCAATATGTGTCGTAGAGAAAGTACTGACTCCTCCTTCTTTATAAAATGAAATATCCGTATTAGCATATCAACGACAACAGTGCTAGCCTCGAAAAAGACGACGGTAGTATAAGTAAAGCTGGATCGTTCTCCGTATACATTACAAGCTAATTACATAACTTGATACTTCATATTTCATAGTTCACTTATAGTAATAAACTTTTTTTCTTTTTTTTTTGTTAGCCGTTCGGATTAGTATTAAAGCGCTTAGGATAAATAACATTAAAAAATATATAAAAATCAAGTATTTGCTAAATAATTCCTCGATTTATACAGCTCTAATCACGTTGGCATGCCTGTTGCCGTAACTCTACCCCTAAACCCTAACCCTAAACCCTAACCCTAACCCTAACCCTAACCCTAACCTGTTGCCGTAACTCTAACCCTACCCCTAACCCTAACCCTAACCCTAAACCCTAACCCTAACCCTAACCTGTTGCTGTAACTCTAACCCTAACCCTAACCCTAAACCCTAACCCTAACCCTAACCCTAACCTGTTGCCGTAACTCTAACCCTACCCCTAACCCTAACCCTAACCCTAAACCCTAACCCTAACCCTAACCCTAACCTGTTGCCGTAACTCTAACCCTACCCCTAACCCTAACCCTAACCCTAACCCTAAACCCTAACCCTAACCCTAACCCTAACCTGTTGCCGTAACTCTAACCCTAACCCTAACCCTAACCCTAAACCCTAACCCTAACCCTAACCCTAACCTGTTGCCGTAACTCTAACCCTAACCCTAACCCTAACCTGTTGGCGTAACATCGTCGAAGTTAAGCAACGTCGAGCTGGTCAGTACAAAACTGGTGGTCATTTGGTAAAAGCAGGTCCTGCATGTAACAAGAATCTCTTCGGAACTCTGGCGATCGAACGATCAGAGTATAATTAAAGAAATAGGAATGGAAATAAATCTATTCTGGCCATTTTTCAGCGAGATAAACGCAGAAGAACTGAACAGATATCCATTTGCTAAATAAAAAAGAAATTAACCTGTACTTCTTGTATAGAGTTTATAATTTACAAGAGGGCATATTTACAAGGGGGCATAATTTACAAGGGGGCATATTTACAAGGGGGCATAATTTACAAGGGGGCATATTGCAACTGAAACATAAGGGGCTACTGTGATAGTGGCCAGATTTATAGGGGGAAACCTGGGTTAGGAGTTGGGCAGCAAGATGTTTGTTTACATTACATTTAAATTTATGTGTGTTGGTACGGTCGGGGAAACAAGTAGCAGACCGAACAAAGAAGCTATTAAAGTAGAAAGTCTACTGCCATCGATGAAACTCTACGGTGAAGGGGTGTGATTTTGTTGCTAATTGGATGGGTTGGGAGTAACTAAGTTTAGAGGGTATAAGTGCAGCAAGTTCATCGAGGCACATGCCGTAGAAGAACTTGTAAAACAATCACGTGGATGCAACACTGTGGCGATGCGACAGGAAATGGAGTTTGGCAGACAGTTCGGAACTTATTAGGTTAGAAAATCTTTTTTGTACCCTGTCTAAAAAGGAGAGGCTAATGTTTTGGTGCACGTATCAAGATGATACAACAATACTCCATGCACAAGTGAATGTTCGATTTATAGAGATATAAGATACTGGCAAAGGTGAGAGGTTTTCTAGCCTGGTAGAGGGAGCCTACCTACTTTGAAGCAGACTTGGCAGCATCTTCTGTGTACGTAGTCCACTTCGTGGTGCCTGAGCATACCAGGCCGGGGAGTTTAAACGTTAGACTCTCAGGAAGGATCTTATCGACTATGACAATCAGTGATTGGAAATGTGTCTTATAGTTGTTAAAGGAAAAGACCTTTATCTTAGCAGCATTGAATGTGACCATTCATTTCGTGACCCATTCTGCTACAGACTGGATTAATCAAGGTCCAGTGTCTTGATTGGAAATCAATCATTTACACCACGGGGACTATGTTAGTTCCACATTTATTTTTACTATAAACCATCCACGTGATGTCAGATAGGATGGTCATGACCAAGTGGATATATTCCATATTACAATTATAAAGAGATGATTTATAGTTATTGTCAAGATTTTATCATGTCATATTATTGATCTGATGTATTCCTCTGGGGGACACCAGACAATCGAAGATAAGTGATGTTGGAAACAGAGGTTAATCTCCATGGATTTAAAACTTTAAGTATTTTAAAGATGTTCAGTGCAAATGCGCTTGGGAAAAACATTAATCTCAAAGACTTTCTCTCTATATTTTTGCAATATCTTTAGTTGTGTATGTATGTCTTCTTTATTCTCACTGGCACTCACAATATGTTTCATTGTTTTATCTGAGTTCAGGCATATCAACTATTTTGGCATAATTTATTTAACTAGAATTATTTTAATCTTAGTATATATTAAATATTAAATATGTTGGCTTAAGCTTAAGTGGTCGCAAGGAATATTTTAAGTTCAAGGAATCTTGTTTAATCGGTGTTTAATGATTATGGATCAAATTTAATGCAAATCGGAAATATTTATATTTTCAAATAGGGAGGTGTGCATATTTTATGCTCGCTTACAAATACTCCAAAGAAACGGAAATTCGAGGATTATTTATTAATTGATTTCTGCTAAAATTTGAAGTATTAAAATTTTAACGAAGGACTTCCATCTCCGTTTTGCGCCCTTTTAGATAAAACTAAATTAAACTAAATATAGCTCATATTACCCACCCTTACCCTTAGCAGCTGCCTTCGAAAATTCATAATGATTGGTTAATTAGTTTATACATTTACATATATAAACATATACACTTACCTATTTGTTTATATAAATAGAGATATAATATGTATATTGCACAGTTTTCTCTTCGTTCCTTCATCAGATGGCTTCTGTTATTTTTTGCTTTATTTGCTGAAGTATTTATGGAATCCTATCTTCGATTTGTGTATTTAAATCTATATTTCTATTCTACGCATATATTAATTTGAATTATGTACAGATTGGGGCTCACCAAAAAGACTACAATTCTCAAACCCCAGTTTAAATGTTAGTAATTGTAAAAAAAAGTTATAAACCGGTTTGGACGAACTTAGAGTCTCGTAACATTTGTTTTATCATTTTTAATGAACTTATATCGATTAGACGCCAGAAGTTTAGATTATCGCGGGAAAATTCAGAATCAATATTATTTTAACAGTTTCTGGCGGGGAAAGGGGTCGAGCTTATCGGTGAGGGGTTAGGCAAGAAAATGACAAGGTGGTGATCTAAGGTATCGGGATAAGGTGAGAAATTGATATATTGCGACCTGTTTCAATGAAACAGACAGCACTCAGCTAGTTAAAGGCAGTTACATCAATATGTATTTAAAGGTAAATAATAAAAAAATATTTATTTAAAGGTAAATAATTAAAAAAATATTTATTTAAAGGTAAATAATAAAAAAATATTTATTTAAAGGTAAATAACAAAGAAATATTTATTTAAAGGTAAATAATAAAGAAATATTTATTTAAAGGTAAATAATTAAAAAAATATTTATTTAATGGTAAATAATAAAAAAATATTTATTTAAAGGTAAATAATAAAGAAATATTTATTTAAAGGTAAATAACAAAGAAATATTTATTTAAAGGTAAATAATAAAGAAATATTTCACGAAAAGCGGAAACTACAAACTATAAAATCGGTTCTGGCAAAGCGGCTTCAGTTTTAGTGATCATTATATGAAAACCGGTTTGAACCGGTTTTATAAAATTAGTTTCGAGCGCCCTATTACAAATAGATGAAAATCGAATATGATTTAAATTGCAATTTGTGGCCGATTACTAAGTATATATGCTATCTAAAGAAATACTGCCGAATATCAAAAGTGCATGAAGGTTATATTCTTTAGGATATTTAATACTTTTTTATTTGCACGATAAAAATCGTTTTAGTCTCTTTATTCATATCAATTTTTTTTTTTTTTGCATTTTCTGTCTGAAACCGAGACGTAATTTTAGTCTAGTTACATTTAGTCAATGGTGCTTCGTGATAACAGTTTTTTTTATGGCATGCAAGAATATGCCAATGGCGATACGATTGAATTATAACAATAATTACCTTTTTAGGTAATGGTCTATTAAAAAATGTCCGGCAACCATGAAATTATCTTCTGTTTTTGTTGAAGTAATTTTCTGAACATATAAAAGGTAATAACACAAAATGGCGAAGACATTACATTACAATAAAGTCGGTAATTAGATAACCAGTCTATCCAACCAGAAATATTTTATAAAAAATAGAAGCTGGTAATAAAAATGTTACATTCGTTGACCTAATAGCCAATATGGCTGCAGTATCATTTCTAGCAACAAAAAAAAACAATTGCCTATTTGCCTATGTGTTTTCAGTGGGTACTTCTAATTCGAAATTAACCATTTTTTTTATATATTTCATTTTAAAATTCTAGTACTTCATCATTAATTATTCTTTTATACTAATGATTCATTTCTTATCAAGGCCAAAAGCCACTTGAGGTCAAGGTATAACGCATGATTGGAATCCTATATAGTCATAGAGTGTTTTTACTGTCGACACAATGTTAGATGTTACACGCTCACTGCAGCAGTTTTATAATTATTCACCGCTATAATAAAAAAAACGATTTGCATACTCATCATGAAAAATGTTGATAACTTATGAATAGGAGACATTAAAAACAATTTATGTAAAATATCTTAAATTATCTCTTGCTATGTATCTTGACATATCTGTAGCAATGGACCTCTGCGATGCACCTCTGTGGCCAAAAGTGTTTGCCATGCATTGCATCTTTTACCATGAACCTCTGAAATCAACACCTGTTTCTATGAACCTCTGACATATACGTCTGTTGCCAAGATCATCTCAAACGCACCTAGTTGCAGTGAACCTTAGACATGCATACTTGTAGCCATGAACCTTTCAATTGCTCATCCCTTACTAAAACAACTTACATGTACTTCTATTATCCATGATTATCTGATATGCCTATCTTTTGCCATAAACCTCTGAAATGCACATCTGTATCTATGAACTTTTTATATGCACAAATTACATAATATATACACAAATGGCATGATGTTCTAAATGCAATGTACGAGGCACGTCTAAAAAGTATCCGACCTTAGGCCAGAAAAAATATTTCAAATACGTGACGGGATTGGGACAGTAATCCCCTTCAAAGTAGGCCCTATGTGCTTGTACACACTTAGCCTACCGATCTTTTTTTTTTCGCACCCTCTCAACAACAGCTGCACTCTGAGCAGTTTGGCGCCTGCAAGAACACTGGTCACTCTCCGCTGATGTGCGGCCATTTTTGAATCGGTTGAACCGCTCCTTAATTTGTGTTACACCCATCGCATCTTCTCCAACAGCTGCTGAATTAACCGATGGCGGAGATGAACACCATTCCAAAAGAAGACTTCCAAAGGTGTTTCCGGCAGTGGGTGGATCGATGGGCTAAGTGTGGGCTTACTTCGAAGGGGGTTAGGGTCCCAATCCTGTCACGTATTTGAAATATTTTTATGGCCTAAGGTCGGATATTTTTTAGACGGGCATCGTATGTAATTCCTCTGATGATAAGATTCCAATCTTTCAAAAGCTTAAGAGGAAAAAATAAACATACTTTTATTGAATACACTTTGCATTGAACAACTGAAGATAAAATAGATTTGTCATTTTTACATTTCCTATTTCTTTTTATTATTATTATTATTATTATTATTATTATTATTATTATTATTATTATTATTATTATTTATCTATATTATTGCTCTATCCAGTATATTGAGCTTAAATCATTCCACGATAGGTTAAAACTTCTAAAAGTATACATCATACTCATATATATATATATATATATATATATATATAGCTACATCAACAGAATAAAAGGTACGAAAACGAAAGATCTATAAAAATCGATATCATTGTTATCCTAAAGCATCTACCTATCAACCTATCCATCTATGTCTGTCAAATAGTAAACTATGCTGTAAGTATGAATATTGACACGCGAACTAATCAGCCATCTTAACTAAACTTTGAAAACCGGAAAAACATTAATATATACAATAGTCAATGGATGTGTGTTTGTGTGCTATAGAAATCAATATGTTAACAGTAAGAACATTCAAATAGGTTTCAATAACGGTTAACTTTTTCACAGAATTTAATGACTAAATTTAAATTTTCCTTCGATTCTATCTGAGGTCACTAGGGGCAATTCTCGGTCAGGCCCATAAAAAACTAAACTATATTAGAACGTATAAAAATTAAATTCATTTTAAATAGATGTTCTTTATTTCGTAAAACAAAAATATTATTAAACAAAAAAATATCTAATTGAAAAATAAATTTAAAAACGTTTAAACATTTAAATAGTTATTTTCAGTGATATTTGTGAGATTAAAAACAATTAAATAAAACGAATTAGTTTTGATTTGTTAAAGCCATTTGCCGTTTTATAGATGTCCGTAAGAAAAGCATCGTCGACAGGTAAGGTTTTTTTTTAGCTTTTCAAATTTCTGCCTGGCTGTTGATTAGAAATATAACTTTAAAAAGTTGACAAAATGGCAGAGTACATCGTCTCTTGAACATAAAAAAACATTGAAAATCTGCAATAAGAAAGAATGTACTTGTTATTTACAAAAATTACTTTTTTTTTGAAACACCACTAAAAGAAAGTAGAATATGATTTTCGTGTGGGTGGGGGTAACTGAGAGTGTTAATCTACATAAAATCCATTATTATTAGTTGTAGTATTACTATTATTATTAATATTATTATTATTATTATTATTAT
>OY744516.1:231518083-231563083 GCA_963556195.1 Sepiola atlantica | reverse complement strand
GAGGTTTCTACCCTAATTTTATTCTCTTTTCTAAAAGTAAATTAAACTAAATATAGCCAACATTGCGGCCTGTTATGTCTAACATCTGTGTTTTAAAATTCATAATGATCGCTTTGTTAGTTTAAGAGTGAGTCCTGTATATATAAATATATAAACATACCTAACTTTATAAAGATAGCGATTACAATTGCATGTTTTATTAAGTAGGATTGGAATTTGCGTGATCTATAAAAGATTCAATAATATACAACACTAATTGTTAATCTTTATGATCTTAAGTAAAATTATTGAACATGAGAACCGGGCGTAGCTTAAGTTACAGACAAGCGTACAGAAATGTCAGTAATAAGTGTATATTTCGGAATATTAATTTAATAGAACTTTAAAACAAATTAATTATGTAAATTCGGAAAAAACACATGTTGTTTGAGTCATTCTAGTATGACGATACATACGACCTGCGAGAATATTATTTCAGTAATATTACGCTGACGAACATACTGAAGACATCGTGTGTTTGTTTATAGTTTATTTAGTTATTATTAAATCTAAAATAAGTAGTTAGGAGTTTCCCATGTAGTTTTACAAACATTCTTGTCGGCGGACAGACAGACAGACAGCTGCTGGCCTCTGGGACTCCCTCCCTGTCCCCTGTTTCCCCGACAGTATTGACATGCAGAAATTTAAAACTAATGTGAACAGACATCTCGCTGCGCAGATCCCAATTTAGGCTGACCCCCCAACCTTCTCCCCTTTTCTTTTTTCTCAGTTGCCCCTTACGTCTACAGTGGCGGCCTGCCTTGTTTGGGATGAACCATTTTTTTAAAAGAAAGACAGACAAACAGATAAAGTCTTCGTAATATTATAAGTAGATGTATATTTATCGTAGTGTTACGAGTGCACGTGTTTATGTCGAATGTGCATCTAAATAACTATTAGTTGCAAATGCGACGTCCGATCTATTCGTGAGTGTAGTATTGGGAGACTAATGCACGATGGGCGCGCAACAAAGATTACAAGAAGAAGAGAAAACGGATGAGGATTGCGTGTGAGTGGTGTTGTTGTTGTTGTTGTTGTTGTTGTTGTTGTTGCTGGTGGTGGTGGTGGTGGTGGTGGTGGTGGTGGTGGTGGTGGTGGTGCTGCTGCTGGTGCTGCTGGTGCTGGTGCTGGTGGTGCTGGTGGTGCTGGTTCTTAATAGAAATAGAGCACGGCTTTAGGCCCCAGAGTTTAAGACGAGAGCTGTAATTACATGTCCCTTATCTAACTTTCCACTTGTCATAGGCGCACCTACTTGTCCTCCGGGCAAGAAGTTAAAACCGAAACACGCAGAATCACACCAATCACACCAAGTGGCCGGGAAAGATAAGTGTTGAGTGGCTTCGCTTTAAAATAAGAATGGCCTTTTCAACGATACGTGCTAAAAACAGATTCAAGTTTCTTTCCCCTTTTAAAATTAATTAACTATTTTTATTACATTTTTATGTGAGTGCGAGTAATTACTAATTGCTACCGATGCTATTTGCATTGAAGTCAACCTTTTTTATTTTTTATTTCGATCTTATTTACGTCCGTCTCCCTCCATCCACAGTCTTAATCCATCTTCATCTTTTTCCATTTGTTTTCATCTTCGTTCTTTCGTTTGCAATCATCTTTTCTTTAGTCTATGAAAATGTTCTAAACCTGAATATATATGTTGCGGCAATACACGACTTCTTCTTAAAAAAACATTCGACATGAACGGCTTAATTACAGTGCATGCGATGCCCATAAAACGCTCAGAGGTGTATGACAAACCTAGAAATGGACAAAATATATCCTCCATTCTTTAATAAAATTTATTTCGCATTTATTTGTATATTTATGGAAACACCGTGTGAATTTGGCATAAAAAAAATTTAAATACCCAAAATATTAATTGGTTAGATTTATATTTTATTTCAGATTGTAAGAAACATTTAAATGACAGATCTATCAGATCTATCCCTCTCGGCCGTAATGCGAGCCTTCAGGTAATATTTGAAAATCGCAATAAGGTCGAGAGGAGTGAAGGTCTCAGCTCCGTAGACTGTCTTGCACCTAGTCTTCCAAATCGTAACTCTCATGATGGCTAGTAAGCTTAAAAACGTAAACCGTTTTTGCCTATCAGTTGTCGGAGCCCAGTTGCTGCATACATTAATGGGTTCCAGGTCAAAAGACGATACATTAAGAATACGAACCATGTAGCCTGCAACTAGCTTAATCAGCGGCACGACGATGCGGCAAAAAACGAAGACGTGACTTATGGTCTCGTCCTCATCGCCGCATCTGACACAAGTCGGAGAATTACTCAAGCGTGCTGAATGAGGCCTCTTACCGACCCAGGGTGCATTCCTAATCGTCAGCCAGGTCAGCGATGCCTCGTCATTGTCAAAGCACCTTAACCCAGGCGCTCAATGCCAGATTCAGCGGAGCTCCCCCCTCGTCAAAGCGAGCCCCTCAGGCCTAACATCTCGGACAGTCCCCCTCACCATTACCCTTTCGGGACAACAGCAGGGTGTCAGAGAGGCTTTCTGTCGCCCTTGAAAGGAACTTCAACGCATGTCTACATTCGCGATAGAAGTAGCACTCGTTTCGGGACAACGTGTGTGCCTCCTCCTCATCCAAGTGCACACTTCTCAAAGCCGGAAAGGCTTTCTTAGTGTCTTCCTTCCAGAAGACACCGTTTTCCTCAGATGGTGTACTCATTCGGTCTAGATAAAGCAGCCGAAGTGTGTGGCATCGAAATTCGATGCAAGGCATACCCAGACCGCCCTCAGAAGGATGAAGGTAACAAATCTCGCACCGGACCATAAGACACTTTCCAAGCCACAAAAACTTGAAAAGAGCCCGCTGCAATTCCAGGGAGTTGGAGCACTGAAAGACGATATAGGATGATCAGATAAATGTGAGAAGCACACACCTCCGCTCTCCCCTTTAACGAAATATTTCTGCGGGACCACAGACCAGCTGCTGCCCTAATTGCTTTCAGAACTTCCGACCAATTTTTCTCAAGCTGTAGATCAGGACTAAACCAGACGCCGAGTAGCTTGCAAGGCCCATCCGTCCAGCCAAAGGGTCTCTGCAAGGAAACACCCTTCCAGGCATCAATGTGCAAGCCAACAGACTTATCGCAGTTGATTGTGGCCCCTGTCACCGTTTCATACATTCTAATTTCTCTGTCGACGACACTAATCTCGGCATTGCTCGTTACATGCACAGTCAAGTCTCGGAATAGGGGGAGTACTTCAACGTGGTGCAAGCACCTGCCAAAGTAATTCCACGCAGGACCGGATCTACCCTTAGCCTGTTAAGGAAAGGCTCCAAAACAAGCACATAAAACATCGGTGAAAGAGGACACCACTGACGACGAAATTTGGACAATTTGAAGGCCTCAGACCTCATACCATTAACTTCAACCCTAACACCGGGGTTCGCATACAAGAGGCGAATCCAAGAGCGGAATTGCGGGCCAAACCCGGCCGCAGACAAAACAGCCTCCAAGTACCGATGGTCCACCCTATCGAATGCTTTGGACTGATCTAAATTGACCAGCGCGGCTTCAGTGTCGACTTTATCTATGATCAAGCGTATTGAGTGCAAGTTATCTTGAATGGTCCGACCCTTTAAAGAACACGTCTGTTCGGGGCTAATTAGACCAGGCAAAACAAGTTGCAGACGATTGGCTAAGATTTTGGCCAAAATCTGTAACTCCGCATTAAGCATTGTTAGGGGCCGAAAATTATCTAACCCATCCCCACCATTTTTGCTTTGCGTAACAATTTCACTAAACCCATGGTCAAGTACTGGGGAATAGTCCAATTCCTAAACCACGAGTTAAACAAAACTGTCAGCAAGGGAACAAAAATGTGAGACATCCTCAAATACACCTCGTAGGGCAAAACATCAATCCCCGGAGACCTGTTAAGGCGGACCTTCCCTAAGGCTTCCTGGACTTCATCCTCTGTTATGCAACCTGCGCACCTAGCCGCTTCGGTCGCCACAAGACGAGAAAAGTCAGCTAAATAGGGGTCGAATTGTGCTAAAGACAAACCGGGTTCTCGAGTAAAAAGATCCTGGAAATGAGAACGAAAAGCCTCCAGAATACCTTCGTTTGTGGTAACGAGCCCCCCTTTGCGTCAATGAGACACGAGCGATATGTCGATCAAATGCATGTCGATGTTCCTCTGCACGCAGTTCAGCGGCCATGTTTACCAACTCGTTAGGCACTCTTTTTAACCTAGCCTTAATCACTAAAGCCTGGTGTTCTTGGATAGCCAAAGAAGCCAGCTTGACCTTAATTATAGTAACACTAGAGCTATCCCCCACCTCCACCGCCCGATCTAATCTAGACTCTAGTGCCACTTTAGCTGCCCTAGTTGATAGGTTGAGTCGTCTGCTAAAATCGGCAGTAAAGGACCTAATAACCTTCTTAAAATGAATCGACTTCCTATTCCCAATTTCAGCCCCCGTCAATTCCCGCTGTGAGGTTAGTAAAAGCTGTTCCTGGTAGCCCTTCACATCGAACAACGAAGTGTTGAGCTTCCAGTACTCAGCTAATCTAGGCTTAGGTCTATCTAAGTTTACACGGACCCGAACAAGTCTATGATCTGAGTAAACTATGTTATGAAAACTTGGACATTCAACTAATCCTACGTCGACTCTCCTAATTAAGAACCGATCGATATAACTCGAAAGTTGTAGCGAATCGGAGCCGCGTCTAGCTGTCCAAGTTCATACCCTATCTCTGGGCTTTTCATTCCGGTACTTATCGATAAGATCAAACTTATCGAGGAAGTCCCGAAATAACCTAGCATCCTGATCGGTGTTAGTACCCCTAGGCCGATTACGATCTAAATCGGGATTCAGGACCGCGTTTCAGTCTCCCGCTAGAATGACCGTCCGAGTAGTAGAATACAAGAACTGCTCGATTCGCCGAAAGAAAGAACCGAGCTCAGAATGGCTATTGGGCGCATAAACCCCGACGAGCCGAAATGCTTTCTCCTTTATGGTAATATCCAAAACGCAAAGTCTCCCTTCCGGATCCATGTAGCAAAGGTCACACGACGCATCTAAAGATTTGCTTACCAGCCAGGAAACCCCCCTAGCGGAAGAATTAAAGTACGCCGAATAAACGTGGAAACCCTTAGCCAGCGCACCCAAATAGTCCTGAACACAACATATATCCACTCCGAGGCGCGGAAGGTCTGTAGCGACTCGAAATTTACGAGCGTCGGCCCCGGACATTCAAACTCGCTAGAAAGAGAGCCATAAGGGTGCCTTAAGGTTGGGTTCCAGAAACGAACATAGAAGTTGTCATGATGCCGACGGCTCTACCAAAAGATTGTTTGCCCATCTGATCATTAATTTGACCATCGTGGGAGATGCCGCCAACATCTAAAGGATAGGTTAGTTTAGCGACCCTATACAGGGCGGGGTGTAACCTTATGGGGACCCTCCCAATACAATCTTTCCTTAAGACAGATAAAACTTCATCTTTAAAAATGGCCATTGGAAGGGTGAAATTAAAAGTGCTGTTCGCCTCTTCCAGTATATGCCATAGAGCCTTCGCTTCAGATTTTTTCCTTATAACAGTTAAGATTCTAGGGGCGTTGGGGAAATTTGACGGGTCTTCTATGGTTTAAGCAGCTCACCGAGATTAGAGAGGTGATACTACTTCACTGTTTCTTATTGGACATTGGTAACCTTGAAAATATCCTCCCCAGAGAGGAAGGCGTTTTTTTTTTGCTTTTTCTTTCCAAGGAGGGGCTCCTCTGTTTCTTCTGTGCAATAGGTGGAAGGGGAGACATGTCATCCATTGGGGAGGGGGAAGGGGAGCTAGGCCCTATAGGAGATGCTGGAGAAGGCGAAGGGGAGGGTTGCTTTGTGGGGGATGCAGGTGGAGTATTTGGGGGGGTATTTAATGGGGAGACAAAGAGAGAAGGTTTGGGAGAAATTACTCTTTTGGACGATTTGATGGGACTTAGTGGGATCAGTTTGTAAGGTTTATCTAAAATGGGGCCAGTGATTTGGTGGGGGGCATTGATTTACGAGAATGTGACTTTTTAGGGATTATTGGTTTGGTGACCGGCTGGGGACTTGGTTTGGGGGTAGTGGTTTTATTTTGAGTAGATGAATTATTTCCTTCTTTTTTCTCTTTTTTCCCTTCTTTTTTATCTAATTTAGTTTTAAGCTCTTTGGTTTTTAAAAAACTGTTTTTCCCCGGGTCATTTTTTAGCATTTCTTTTTCTCTCATTTCCTCCAGAGAGACCCAACCCGGTGTTTTCTTACCCAGAACTATAATCCATTCGTTGTCTTTTCCCGAAGTAGGCAGAGCAGGAAACTCGTCGTCGGAGTCGTCAGATGCTGATGTGATTAGCTGACCAATTGTAGCTGGAGGATCGAGGTGGGGGCCTGCCTTAGATGACTTGGCCATCGGGGTAGTCGTCTTCCGGATGGATTTTTTTTCGGGCAATCCAATGTTAAATGACCCAGTTGCTCGCAAAACCAACAAACCGGTCTTCGTCCTATAATTATTATTGGGAGTTTTTCCTCCCCGACTTGTAGATAGTAGGGGATGCTGTCGTTCCAGGTGCCTGGAAACTCGTCGAAATTGACGTCTGTGATTTCACCATATCTAAGAAAAAAGCGCCAATATGCTCACCTTTGACGTAAAACGGCACATTAAAGATGGAAATCGAAGATCTTCTTCTACCCATGTATTCCGTGCGTAAAACGTATTCTTGTGTGATTATTTGTGTTAGCAAAAGATTAGCACAAATGTCTTCATTAGGAAATAATGCGTTCCATGTATTAAAGCCCTTGCATTTGATCAACCTTTGAGGTTTAAATCCTGCTGTTGCCAGTAGTTTACAAATTAACTCAGGAGAGGCCATGATTGATTTTCCAGTATTTTACAGCTATTTTACAGCTATTTTACAGCTTTTTACAGCTATTTTACAGATATTTAACGGCTATTTTACATCGTTTTTACAGCTATTTTACAGCTGTTTTACGGCTATTTTACAGCGTTTTTACAGCTTATTACAGCTTTTTTACAGCTTTTTACAGCTTTTTACAGCTATTTTACAGCTACTCTACAGCTTTTTTACAGCTATTTTACAGGTATTTTACAGCTTTTTTACAGGTATTTTACAGCTATTTTACAGCTATTTTACAGCGTTTTTACAGTTTTTTTACAGCTTTTTTACAGCTATTCTACAGCTATTTTACAGCTTTTTTATAGATATTTTACAGGTATTTTACAGCTATTTTACGACTATTTTACAGCGTTTTACAGCTTATTACAGCTTTTTTAAAGCTCTTTTACAGCTATTTTACAGCTACGTTACAGCTACTTTACAGGTTTTTACAGCTATTTTATAGCTCTTTACAGGTATTTTACAGCTATTTTACAGCTTTTTTTACAAGTTTTTTACAGCTCTTTACAGCTATTTTATAGCTTTTTTACAGGTATTTTACAGGTATTTTACAGCTATTTTACAGCTTTTTTACAGGTATTTTACAGGTATTTTACAGCTATTTTACAGCTATTTTACAGGTATTTTACAGCTATTTTACAGCTTTTTTACAGCTATTTTACAGCTATTTTTAAGCTATTTCGCCGTCTATGAGAAATATGTGTTACCAATCAAATATTGTTCGTTGCGTTTTAATCAGTAGACTCCTGAAGAGATTAGTTATGAACATACAAAATAACCATCAGTAGAGTACAAAAGATTTCAGATGAATCTGTTCACAAAGCGTGAATTTTTCAATTTGCCAAATATGCCCTTGAGCAACAGAACATAGCGGTATCTAACGTTGAGAGTTCGGATGGCTTCCATTATTATTAAGTATGACTGAAAATACAACCTGAAATGGGGTAAAATTCTAATGGTTCAGTGTACTGTTTCGATGATAAAGCTAGTTTCAGAATTGTGCAGAGACGCAGGAAAACTCCAGACTCTACAAATCTCCTTGGCCACGCGTGATTTGGAGAAAGATGCGTGTTGTTCGTATATAACTGGATATTTCAACAGGACAATGATCTCATTCATATTTCAAGAATTGCGAAACACTATTTTGCTGAAGGACAGATCACAGTTATGGAATGGCTGGTAAATTCAATCAACAATGCTATCAACAAGAATGCTTGGGTTGGCGTTCAAGTTCAATTCATATAGATGGAAAACAATGGAGTATCGTTCATCTATTGAAGAAATCGATAGTTGCTGCTTGGGATGAAATGCTTATTAAGTATGTAGTATACTGCGCCGTATGCATTCATACATAAAATTGCATTAACAAAGTCATGGATTTACATGTTTTGCTATTCTTTCTGTTTATTTCTCTCTCTCTCTCTTTCTCTCTTTCTCTTTCTCTCTCTCTTTCTCTCTCTTTCTCTCTTTCTTTCTCTCTCTTTCTTTCTCTCGCTCTTCCTCTCTCTCTATCTATCTATCTCTACCTCTCTACCTTTCTCTCTCTCTCTCTCTCTACATCTCTCTTTCTCTTTATCTTTCTCTTTCTACCTCTTTCTTTCTTTTACTCTCTCTCTCTCTCTCTCTCTACCTCTGCCTATCTATTTCTCTCTCTCTCTCTACCTCTGCCTATCTATTTCTCTCTCTCTTTACCTATTTACCTCTTTACCTCTCTATTTCTCTCTCTCTCTCTCTCTCTCTCTCTCTCTACATCTCTCTTTCTCTCTCTCTCTCTCTGTCTCTACCCCTGCCTATCTATTTCTCTCTCTCTACCTATCTCTCTATCTCCTAACCTCTCTCTCGTTCCTTCTCTCTCTCTCTCTACCTCTCCACCTCTCTATTTCCCTCTCTCTTTCTCTTCGCTTTCCTTTCTGTTTATTTATCTCTCTCTATCTACCTATCTATCTCTCCCTTTCTCTACCTCTCTACCTCTCTATTTTTCTCTCTGTCTCTCCTTATATATCTTCTTTCATCTTTCACACTTAACATATATGCCATTT
Source organism: Sepiola atlantica (assembly GCA_963556195.1). Lineage (NCBI taxonomy): Eukaryota > Metazoa > Mollusca > Cephalopoda > Sepiida > Sepiolidae > Sepiola > Sepiola atlantica. Next base: position 231,554,088 of record OY744516.1, on the reverse strand, counting down.
CTTTTATTTATCTCTTTATTTTTCTATAAGGCGGAATAGCAGTGCAACGAAAGGTTGACGAGAGAAGCATTTTTTAAATAAGTAGCAAATTCATAGAAGCTTATCATATAGGAGAGAGAACAAACGGTGTAAATATTAGTCACATGAAAACTACCCATAAATCGCGGGAAGTTTGCTCGTCAGTATAATATAATATCTCAAAGTTCCAACACGTGAACAAAATTATCTACTAGACTAATACAAAACTCTTCCTTAACTTTATATTTTCTTAATTTTAAAAATTGTTCCAAAGAAACCTGCCATACTTCGTCAGCCATTGATACCCATGCAAATTCTATCTAATAGAATTTCTCGGATACAAATCTTTCATTTTGCTTTGCCCGTATATGGTAATATAAAAGAATATTATATTCAACAGATCAAGCAAAATATATACAAAGAAACGAAATTAGAAAAACAGGGATTAATCTTAAAAGAGCAATTTTATTTGATGAAATATAAGAATGTTGAACGTATATGTCTCTTCTAATTATAGTTATAGGTTGGAGTTTTAGTGAAAGTACTTTGTTTTGTCGATTCTAAGTTTAAATAATAAAATGAAAACGAGCCGGTAATGCTTGTTTTGTTTTTCCGTTTTCGTTTTTATATTTTTCATTGCCTTTTGTATGGTTAGCTGAAAATATCTATCTTTCCTTTCTATCTAAGATGTGTTTTGGCTTGGCCACGGTTATCTCCCTTTTGACTGTGAAAATAAGTAATAGTTCGAAAATCTGATTGTTTGACTTACTGTTGGATGATTATCCCCTCCTAATTGGAAGAGAAGCGACAAAATTTGGTTCTTTAATTTTTCTATGGATATGACACAGAGAATTCCTTGGAACTAGCATTGGGAATTGTCATTATGCTGAGAAACGTCGAAAGTTTTTTCTCTGCTGCCATTTATATTTGCCGGATTCCTTTTGTTCAGATTGCAATTATTTTTAAAAAGCGAAGTATACGTTGTTGTACGATGTTCAATTAAACCTGCAAATCGAATGATATCTAAAGACATTTTGGCATATATATATATATATATATATATATATATATATATATATATATATATATATATATATATATATATATATATACATAAAAACATTGTTAAATATAACAGGATTCGTCAGTTTAATTATACCTTTTTTTATTTTTTTATTTTTCTGATGGCTTTTTAGGCATTAAAACCAAAAAAATAAAATAAATTTTCCATAAGTTTCACGAACGTTTTCGATTCTTCGTTGAATCATTCTCACGCGTCAAAAGCAAATAAATAAAAAAAGCTGGAAAAAGACGAGAATTTTTTAAAAGAAGGCGGATAAACACGCAGAGAATGTTTTTCGCATTGTTTTAATAAAGTCGTTGACGATTAAAATTCAGTGATGCTGGATTGGCATCACATAATACAATTGCATTACGTTTAGCATTATATATATATATATATATATATATATATATATATATATATATATATATATATATATATATAAAATATTTGTTTCTGTCTTTAAATGCTGATTTTTGTTTTGGCTAGCCAAAAGATGATGAAAAATATCAATTAATTAGTAATTGTTAATATTGTTGAAATTGTTTTAATGCTTTTTTATTCTTTAGGAGACGAACTGGTTTAATGGCAAAATGTTCATGATTCACCTTCTTATGTGTGATGATTAATAGACTTGATAAATTTGATTCAGAAACACATGTTCACTATAAACATTGTACTCTCGATTTATATATACATATATATATATATATATATATATATATATATATATATATATATATGTATATATAATAATGAATATGTCATAATTTTGCATGTTTATAAGTTGTTCTATATATATATGTATATGTATAAATATATATATATATATATATATATATATATATATATATATATATATATATATATATATATATTTGAAATAAATTTATGTTCAAATATAAATTTTGTAAGATAAAACTATTGTTAAGGCTCAATAAGGCCAGAGCTGTTATGTATTTTTATTCGATGTTATACAATATCCATTGTTTTTTTTTATTGTTGTTCATTGTTCTTTATATAATGAGCACTGAGGATAGCTACACCAAGAAATAAATGCATTGAAGCATTTACATTTATCTTTGTGTACGCCAGCACTATATATATATATATATATATATATATATATATATATATATATATATATATATATATATATATATATATATATATATGGACTGCTGTTTATAACTTGGAGTAATGTCTTTCCTGATTATACTTCTCAATTTGTATGACCTGGATGGACTGTATGGATTTTACAAAAAGTATGTTTTTGGGTTGATATGTTTGATGTTATGTATTTTTATGTATTTGTGTATATAATTTTATATATTTTCAAAGCGTAATTTTATTACCTATAGTAGTATAACTGCGGTAATGGTCCTCTGAAGAGAAGAATTATCTTTGAAAACTCATGAGCTAAGGACTTAAGGATACTTTGCTTGAACTTTGAATTCTAATAAAATTTGATTGACACCTTATTTTATTACTTCATTTTATACTATAATATATATATATATATATATATATATATATATATATATATATATATATATATATATATATATATATATTTAAGATTAATGGATTTTATACCTCCAGTCACTTCATTAGTAATAAGAATGCTTTAATAAGGTGGAGATCAAAATAAAATATTCAGACAATTAAATAAGGCAATAACACGCTATCCTGACGCTTTTAAATTATATGAAATAAATCAAAAGAAATTGATAAAAGAAATCTAAAACTCTACTATAAAAATTTATAACATATGTAAATAGTCCATGATGACATAAATAAATAAATGTATATATATATGTATGAAATATTTCTATAAATATATATTTTTAATTTTAAAACATTTGTAGTTAAAAAAATAACCAAGAGGAAAAAAGGGGGGGTAATTATAATGGAATCATCTAACTCTATGAAATAGATTTTCTGTAAAATAGTAAATACTCACTTTGAAAGGAACAACACAGGTAAGGAGAAACTATATTTAATAACTTTAGAAAAACAAATCTGGAGAAAAAACTAAATCAAATATATGTAAACTTTTTAAATTAAAAAATAATTATTAAATAGGGAGGTGGTGTCTGATCAACACTGCTGGGATGCCATGATAAAGAAATACTGTTTTGTTTTTAAAATCCCAAAACAGTTTTCATGGTAAACAACTGACGATCCCTTATATAAAAAAAAACATATATATAAATATATTTATATTAGAGTAAATTCTTGGAAGTTAGTGGTTGCAGTAGATTGATTGACTTACTAGACAAAAATCTTTCAACGAAAAATTTATTTTTCCAGTTTTGAAGGTTAAAAAAAACTTCCGAGACTATATATATATATGTGTGTGTGTGTGTGTGTGTGTGTGTGTGTGTGTGTGTGTGTAACGTGTTTCCCCACTAAAAATGAATTTCATCAAATTTGAAAAATAGAAATGGCCTTATGTAAAACATACTAGCATGTAATTTATAGGTTTCAGTAAAATCTATTTTATGACAAAACATTGATTGAAGATGCAGCATTTATGAAAAAGTGGACATTTTCAAATGTATACATTACGAGACGTATCCGTGATCCGTTGAGTTAGAACAACTACTTTTTTTTATTCTAGTTTTATTTTTATTTTATTTGAAAATTCAGAAAGTTGACACATATGTTTTAAGACATTCTTTCTGCCAAAATTAACAATAATAAATCTCCATTAATTTTATATTATTATTATTATTATTATTATTATTATTATTATTATTATTATTATTATTATTATTATTCTTAAACTTATATTACCTTCTTGTATTTCCTTTACCGTTCTCCTTCGATCCAGGACTGTACCCGACTCGACTACGTCTCCAATAGTGTAGACGCAGTACTTCCCCTTTCCCTTTCCCGTGCGCCCAAATATATGTAGTGAGGAATTTTAATGTCTACCACAGAGATTGGATTCGTTTCTCGAGCGTCAAAGTGTAGTATCTGTTCCGATGGATACTGCACCCTATAGACAGGTATTGTCTTGGCCTTCGGGGCTTGATTTACACCGGTCTATGGGTCTGTCCTGTGCAGTTCTAGGAGGTCCACCCTCCCAGGCTTTGCCTCCCCTCTTTGGGGAGGAGTAAGTTTATTGCTTACTGCCTGAGGCGCTCCTACCAGTGAATGCCGACGGGGCTGCTCAGGCAATTTTTAATGGCCAGAGTGTTCATCCTATCGGGCGCTGGCTTTTCAACCCCGACTTTCCCGACCCAACCTTGGGTCACATCTTACTTGTGGGAATAAGATAAAACTGGCCTTGTGCCTAACTCCTGGAGAGGAGTAAATAAATACTCTAACCTGGCTAATAACAGCGCGCGTACTTTCTCGATTGCACATTTTATTTCACTAACTGTCACTTTCCCGAGTCGCCTCTCAGATCGTGAGGACCAGCAAGTCTCACTTCTCTATTCTTAACAGCACTGTTTGAAATTGTCTGACCGATTCCCATATAAACCTCCGATACCAAACCGAAGAAGAACGCACAAAGAGACATCATTGACACGTTTTTAACTATTTGAAAAAAGAAAGAATAATAAAACGCTTGTGGAGAGACGTAAAAAATTATAAAATCTATATAAAATTATTTAATCGCGTTTTATTATTCTTAAATTTTAAGTTTAACACGTGCCAATGACGTCTCTTTGTTTGTTCTTCTTTTTCCTGTGTTTACCGTTATCGAACACACACACACACACACACACATATATATATATATATATATATATATATATATATATATATATATATATATATATATATATATATATAATGTATTTTTATGTAATTGTTTTTATTGGTGATTGTTTTTGCTTACTACTATTTCGATTCTTTCACTTCCTAAGCGATTAGGTGCAGAAAATTGCATTATTAGTCGCCCATAACTTTATAGGATGTATTTTTCGTTGATATATATATATATATTAATTTTATACGTACATAAAACATAATCCATGGACACGTGTTTGAATAACTGTATTGTTTACGCACGGACGACTCTGAGGATATTTTTCAACATTTAATACACTTTAATGAGTTTTTTAATATATAATCATTCTTGAAATAGAAATTGCAATTTCGTTATTCTATCACAATTAACTTTGAGATTTTCCTTAATCTGTCGCGCTTGATTTTGAAATAGAAATCTCATTGGTCGCTCCTGATAAAGTACTCAATATCAATTACGATTAAGGTTGACATAAATGTCTGCTGATCTGTCAGGAAGCAGGGAAGGAGTTCCAGAGGCCGGCAGCACAAGGTAATAAACTGCTGGAGTAAAAGGCTCTCCGACATCTGTGGACCTCCACAGTGAATGGATTGGATTTAGCTGATTATCGGGTTGTTCTAGTGTATTTATGTCGAGGGGACACCAGAGCAGCAAGCCATTGATGTAGTTGTAAAACAAGCACAATGATGCAACATTGCGGCGATGGTGTAGGGGCTGAGGCTTGGTTGACAGTGAGGGATCTATTAAGTTGGCGACTCATTTTTGGACCTTGTCTAAGAGGGAGAGACTAGAGAATGATTCACCAACCCATATGTGAGTATTGTTCTCCATACATGGGCGGATGGTGAATTTGTAGAGATACAGGATAATGTCAGGTGTGAGAAGTTTACTAGTACGGTAGAGGGAGCCAACCTTCTTTGCAGCAGACTTGGCAATGTCTTCAATGTATTTGTTCATATTCATGTCACCTGTGAATGTTAGGCCGAGTAGTTTAAAATGGCATTTTCATTGATTGGTCACGATTAAGTTAGACATTTTTTTAAAAATGCCTGTTTGTATGTCACGATTACCTTTTAGATATCATTTTTATGGTAAAACGTGCAGATTATATGGACGCATCTTAAAAATGGATTCGTTCGTGTTTACTTACGCCCATGTTTGATTTGAACGTGCGTATAAGATGTTTTTGTTAGTCGCCACAAATACTGATTAGGTTTCTGTCGTCTGTCTCTTGTGTAATCAAGTCCGTGTAATATTCGTGCAATCAAATTCAACTGCAATCTTCCAAGTTGTTGTTATGTACCAAAAAGTTGCGCGACGTTCCTGCGAATGATGATTTCGCAAAAGCTATATCAGATGCTGCTTGAAGCTCGTTTGATCTGCTACACAGAAGTTCATCACGTTTCATCCGGGTTTTTTCTTCCCAAGATTAACAATGCAACAGATTGGATACTAGCTGAAACACAGAGGATGTTTATAATCATGATACACACGTGCGTTCAATAGATCTGACACCCACAAAGCAATCAAAAGAATATTGATGTGCAAAAATGTGTGTCAAAACGAGGATTACATAACTAAAGTTATGGATATGTTTTAATATTGTGGAATATAGATCTGACACCCACAAAGCAATCAAAAGAATATTGATGTGCAAAAATGTGTGTCAAAACGAGGATTACATAACTAAAGTTATGGATATGTTTTAATATTGTGGAATATAGATCTGACACCCACAAAGCAATCAAAAAAATATTGATGTGCAAAAATGTGTGTCAAAACGAGGATTACATAACTAAAGTTATGGATATGTTTTAATATTGTGGAATATAGATCTGACACCCACAAAGCAATCAAAAAAATATTGATGTGCGAAAATGTGTGTCAAAACGAGGATTACATAACTAAAGTTATGGATATGTTTTAATATTGTGGAATATAGATCTGACACCCACAAAGCAATCAAAAAAATATTGATGTGCAAATATGTGTGTCAAAACGAGGATTACATAACTAAAGTTATGGATATGTTTTAATATTGTGGAATATAGATCTGACACCCACAAAGCAATCAAAAAATATTGATGTGCGAAAATGTCTGTGAAAACGAGGATTACATAACTAAAGTTATGGATATGTTTTAATATTGTGGAATATAGATCTGACACCCACAAAGCAATCAAAAAATATTGATGTGCAAATATGTATGTCAAAACGAGGATTACATAACTAAAGTTATGGATATGTTTTAATATTGTGGAATATAGATCTGACACCCACAAAGCAATCAAAAGAATATTGATGTGCAAATATGTGTGTCAAAACGAGGATTACATAACTAAAGTTATGGATATGTTTTAATATTGTGGAATATAGATCTGACACCCACAAAGCAATCAAAAAAATATTGATGTGCGAAAATGTCTGTTAAAACGAGGATTACATAACTAAAGTTATGGATATGTTTTAATATTGTGGAATATAGATCTGACACCCACAAAGCAATAAAAAAAATATTGATGTGCAAATATGTGTGTCAAAACGAGGATTACATAACTAAAGTTATGGATATGTTATAATATTGTGGAATATAGATCTGACACCCACAAAGCAATCAAAAAATATTGATGTGCAAATATGTGTGTCAAAACGAGGATTACATAACTAAAGTTATGGATATGTTTTAATATTGTGGAATATAGATCTGACACCCACAAAGCAATCAAAAAAATATTGATGTGCAAATATGTGTGTCAAAACGAGGATTACATAACTAAAGTTATGGATATGTTTTAATATTGTGGAATATAGATCTGACACCCACAAAGCAATCAAAAAAATATTGATGTGCAAATATGTGTGTCAAAACGAGGATTACATAACTAAAGTTATGGATATGTTTTAATATTGTGGAATATAGATCTGACACCCACAAAGCAATCAAAAAAATATTGATGTGCAAATATGTGTGTCAAAACGAGGATTACATAACTAAAGTTATGGATATGTTTTAATATTGTGGAATATAGATCTGACACCCACAAAGCAATCAAAAAAATATTGATGTGCAAATATGTGTGTCAAAACGAGGATTACATAACTAAAGTTATGGATATGTTTTAATATTGTGGAATATAGATCTGACACCCACAAAGCAATCAAAAAATATTGATGTGCAAATATGTGTGTCAAAACGAGGATTACATAACTAAAGTTATGGATATGTTTTAATATTGTGGAATATAGATCTGATACCCACAAAGCAATAAAAAAAATATTGATGTGCAAATATGTGTGTCAAAACGAGGATTACATAACTAAAGTTATGGATATGTTTTAATATTGTGGAATATAGATCTGACACCCACAAAGCAATAAAAAAAATATTGATGTGCAAATATGTGTGTCAAAACGAGGATTACATAACTAAAGTTATGGATATGTTTTAATATTGTGGAATATAGATCTGACACTCACAAAGCAATCAAAAAAATATTGATGTGCAAATATGTGTGTCAAAACGAGGATTACATAACTAAAGTTATGGATATGTTTTAATATTGTAGAATATAGATCTGACACCCACAAAGCAATCAAAAAAATATTGATGTGCAAATATGTGTGTCAAAACGAGGATTACATAACTAAAGTTATGGATATGTTTTAATATTGTGGAATATAGATCTGACACCCACAAAGCAATCAAAAAATATTGATGTGCGAAAATGTGTGTGAAAACGAGGATTACATAACTAAAGTTATGGATATGTTTTAATATTGTGGAATAAAGATCCTTCGCGGTGATCCTAGACTGATATAAATCTGCTTCAATGTTTAGATTCAGTATACTGTTATGTTTCTTCTTGTTTATGTCTCAATAAAATAGGAAAAATATGGAAAATATAAGCCTTAAATCCTCTGACACATTCAATTACAAACAAACTCATCCAAGCTAGAAGACGAGTTATGATAGTGCCTACTTTCCTCCGACCGCTTGAATTTGGAATTTCCTTCCTGCTCACTGTTTCCAGACCGTACCAACCCGCAGAAATGTAAATGCAATGTAAAAAAAGAAACATCTTGCTGTACAACTCTTAACCCAGGTTGATCTATGAATCTTTAAATCACAGTAGACCCTTACACATCAGTGAGAGAATGCCTTGTTTAAGATGAATACGTTTTTGTTTAAGTAGTCAGAACGAAGGAAACCCCGGCAACTAGTAGATTTCGCTTTCCAAGATTATCACAAAGTAAAACTAAAACAGACAGAAAAACTAAATCAATACATGGAAATTCCAGAGAGCTGAATGGACTGTAGACTAAAATAACAGTAGTACCGATAATCCTAGGATCACTAGGAGCAGTTCCGAATAATCTGTAAAAGACTGTAATAAATTGGAATCACATTGGAAATTAAAATCAGGGCCGTGATAGAAAACATCTGGCATAGTAATAAAAATCCTAGAGTGCGGAAACCAAACTACATAACCGACTAAAGCTGAGTAAGTATAGATAAGTTTGAATAAAATCGCACTCGAGCCAAACGCAACTATAATAAGCATATGAAGACGAACCCTGGTTAGTTAAGACCACTCAGGTAAACACAGTTTCATACAAGTAGTAGTACCGGCGGTTTTTCTAGGAAATGGGGATAACACTATTGAAAAGATGGGTACAGAGAATAATTGAATAGTTAAGTAAGTTATCAAACTATAAAGAAAAGCATATTGGCGAGAAATAACTGGTAAAAGGCTGGTACAAGAATGACAGGGAAGTTGAAATGGTTATGGAAATAAAAGGTGAGTACTAACAATTGGAAGAGACTTGCTCTCACTCAAACTATATAGAATACTACCTGATAATAATATATATGTATATATATATGTGTGTGTGTGTGTGTATCAGTATTTCTATTTAAAATGTTTGTATTCAAATATAAATTTCATAACATAAAGCAATAGTTATAGTAATAGCTCAATGGTGTAAGGCTAGAGCTATGTGTGGAACTAGAGATGTAAATGATAATATTTTAATGTTATTCAAACCACATCAAATACAGGAACAATTTCATCAAAAATGTAATTTTTTATTTGCATTTAGTGAAATTTTGTTCTCTGCATTTGATGTTGCTTGAATAACATTAAAATATTTATATATCTACGATTGAACTAAACATCTTTCGATTGGATTTACTTCATTTTGAACTTTTTCAATGCTGCCTCCACGAAACCCGTTTTACCATCTTTAAATCTGCCTTCATCGGATACTTTATTAACGGGGATTCTCCAACTGGACAAACTCCACACTTTGATAAACTTTGTTTTCACAGGCATACTCTTACTCTCCATTACTTTATTTTTTTTTCAAATTTTGAATTTTGGCTATTCCACTGCCAACTTATCCATCTATGTAATTTCTCTAGTGATAAGATTTTAATCTTTGAAAAGCCTGGCTTAAGGAAAGAAAAATAAACATGTTTTTATCGAGTAAACCTTGCATTGAACAATTGAAGATTAAATAGATTTGTCATCCATAGATCTTTATCTCTCTTCCTTCTTTTTATCTTTATAATTGCTCTATCTCGTATATTGAGCTTAAATCATGTGTTTATTTTTTATTTATACTTAGAATTTTTTTATATATATTCAAATATAAATTTATAACATAAAGTAATAATAATAGCTCAATGTTGTGGGTGAAACTACCTATCCTTTAGTAATAACTAAATGGTAGCAAATTGCTACCATAAAGACCGGCTTTTGCCGGGAGAACATTTGTAGTACATTTAGGCACTTGCGTCGGTTGTGTTATTATTGGATTGCTATTGGATTCTTTTTTACTATATCAGAGGTGTGTTCTTTTCTTTTCTGCGCGTTTTTTTGCGAACCCTTTTTTTATTATACATTTTTTTCCTTATTGTTGGACTGTTATTTCATCGTTATTGTTATCGTTATTGTTATCGTTATTGTTATCGTTATTGTTGCTGAACTTTTTTATTAATACTTACACGTTTTTTTCCTCTCGAACGTTTTTTTTCTTAATTTATTTTTTTATTTTCCGTCATCATGGCTGACGCTTCGGAGCCTGGTGACAGTGTCACAATGATTGAAAGTTCGGCTGAGGCCAATACCTAATTGGGCGACCCCCCAAAGTCATAATAAACGTCCAAGAATTTATTGAAAAGGCCAAAAACTGCTCACACCTGGTAACCGACACTGGGCTGATAGTAGACATTCCAAAATTGGAAGAGATAAAAAAAAAACGGAGTATCGTTGCTTTTGTTGTTAACAGAAAAATCAAGAAGACAATTAGGTTAAGTTCAGACCTCATAGACAAGTTGCTCCCGACCGCAGGATTTAGACCTTAAAGGTCCATCCGATGCAAAGGGTATCACACTTGGAATACCCTTTTTTCTGGATGTTCAAACATGCATTAAAATAACGCAAACGGAGTTCATTACACCGGAATATATTCAATGTACCGTTCTTCGTGGAAGGCGAGTACTTGGGAGCCTTTTTCCTTGAATACGGAAATATGACCGCAGTAAATTGGGACGACCAGCACGGAACATGGTCGTTCGAAATATTGATAGACAAAGAAGCCTATGATAACATACCCTACTTTATCGAAATCTGCGAAGAGAAGCTACCAATAATTGTCGCAGGGCGCAAACCCATTTGTTGGTACTGTAACGAAATAGGGCACATTACATCGGAATGCCCACTAAAAACGACAAATACGCAGACAATTAAGACGAGAGTTGGCCAGCACCTAGGAGCTCCCTTAACGCAAAGGTCAGGGAGACCCGGTAAATCACCCACTCCAAAAGAAAACGATAAACCAATTCTTCCTGACTTGTCGAAACTCGAAACAAAAGAACAGAACGAATGAGTGATAGTCACAGGAAAGAAAACCCCCGGGAGGCTAGCCTTAGATGAAATGAGAGAAGAAGAAATGATCAGTAAAGACCCCGGCAAAGACAAATATAAAGAGGTGAAAGAACTCAAAAAGAAATTGGAGAAAACCTCACCCACGTCTCCTCCTAAATCCCCCTCCATAAGAACAAGTCCAACTCCGTCCAAAAAGCCATCGCTCACCAAACCAGTTCCCCCCCCCAAAAAAAAGTCATGCCTCCTCCTATCACTAAACACATACAAAGCAGACCATATAAGTTGATCCCTTTAAGCCCTGCCCGCCAACACACAGTCTCTCCTAAACCCTCTCCCTTCGTCTCCCCGCAAAATACTCCTCAAACAACTCCCCAAAATACTCCTCCTGCCTCCCCTTCAAAATCAGAAAAGCTCCCGCCCCCTCCCCATTATTACAAAGAATCTCATTCACACCTGCTCACTCCCCCATGAAAGAAGACATGTCTCCTCCTACTCCTCCTACTCCCTCTACCTCTCATACACTCAAAAGACAACGAACCTCCTCCATTGAGAGAGTTAGAAAAAAACGTCTCACTTTAATGGAAAAGAGATCTGTGTAGCAGGTCACACCCAGATAGAAACAGCCAAGTATTACAAACTAGATGATCTAGACAAGTTGTTAGCCTTTAGGGAGGTGGAAGAGAAATCAATAGAGGACCCCTTAAATTTTCCCAGCGCAACCAGAGTCCTTACTGTAATAAGGAAAAAGGACAAGCAAAAGGACTCTGGTTGATGCTGGATGAGGCAAATACAAACTTTAACCTTTCACCTCCCTTGGCTATTAATAAATCATCTGAGTTATTGTCATTAAAAAAGAAATGTGTTGGGAGGGTCCCTGTTCGCCTGCACCCAGCCCTCTATAGGATAGCCAAACTAACCTATCCCTATGATGTTGGTGGCATCTCCCAAGACGTCAAATCAATGAGCAAATGGCTACTTATTCGTTTGGGAGAGCCGTTGGCAGCATGACCCCTTCGATGTTCGTTTATGAACCCCAACCCTAAGCTACCCCAATGGCTCTTTATCTAGCAACGTTGAATGTCCGGGGGCTGAGGGCCCACTCTCGTAAATTTCGTGTTGCGCTGGACCTTCAGCACCTCGGAGTGAATGTCTGTTGTATTCAGGAAACCCACTTAATTCCTGGTGACCATCTGGTGCGCTGGCTAGAGGTGTTCACGTCTATTCAGCGTACTTCGATTCTCATGCGAGAGAGATTTCCTGGCTGGTAAGTAAAGCTTTAGATGCGTCGTGTGTCCCTTGCTTCATGGATCCGAAGGGAAGGTTATGCGTTTTGGATGTTACCATAAAGGAGAAAGCATTTCGGCTCATCGGGGTTTATGCGCCCAACAGACAGGCTGAGCGTGCACCTTTTTTTCGACAGATCGAGCAGTTCATGAATACATCCCAGAAGATTATATTAGCAGGGGATTGGAACGCAGTCCTTAATCCCCAGTTAGATCGTAATATTGTTAGGGGAACTAACTCAGACGAGGATGCAGAATATTCCGTGAGTTCATCGATAAGTTAGATCTTGTCGATAAGTACCGGAATGAAAAGCCCCGAGATAGGGTATGGACTTGGACAGCTAGACGCGGCTCCGATTCGGTACAACTTTCGAGTTATATCGATCGGTTCTTAATTAGGAGAGTCGACGTAGGATTAGTTGAATGTCCAAGTTTTTATAATATAGTTTACTCAAACCATAGACTTGTTCGGGTCCGTGTAAACTTAGATAGACCTGGGCCTAGTTTAGCTGGGTACTGGAAGCTCAACACTTCGTTGTTCGATGTGAAGTGCTACCAGGAACAGCTATTACTAACCTTACAGCCGGAATTGACGAGGGCTGTAATTGGGAATAGGAAGTTGATTCATTTTAAGAAGGTTATTAGGTCCTTTACTGCCGATTTTAGCAGACGACTCAACCTATCAACTAGGGCAGCTAAAGTGGCACTAGAGTCTAGATTAGATCGGGCGGTGGAGGTGGGGGATAGCTCTAGTGTTACAATAATTAAGGCCAAGCTGGCTTCTTGGGCCATCAAAGAACACCAGGCTTTAGTGATTAGGGCTAGGTTAAAAATAGTGCCTAACGAGGCGGCAAAAATGGCCGATGAACTGTGTGCAGAGGAACATCGACATGCATTTGATCGACATATCGCTCGTGTCTCATTGCCGGATGGGGGCTCGTGACCACAAACGAAGGTATTCTGGAGGTTTTCGTTCTCATTTCCAGGATCTTTTTACTCGAGAACCCGGTTTCTCTTTAGCACAATTCGACCCCTATTTAGCCGACTTTTCTCGTCTTGAGGCGACCGAAGCGGCTAGGTGCGAAGGTTGCATAACAGAGGATGAAGTCCGGGAAGCCTTAGGGCGGGTCGGCCTTAACAGGTCTCCAGGGATTGATGGTTTGCCCTACGAGGTGTATTTGAGGATTTCGCACATTTTTGTACCCTTGCTGACAGTTTTGTTTAACTCGTGGTTTAGGAACGGGTCTATTCCCCAGTACTTGACCATGGGTTTAGTGAAATGGTTAGGCAAAAGCAAAAATGGTGGGGATGGGTTAGATAATTTTCGGCCCTTAACGATGCTTAATGCAGAGTTACAGATTTTGGCCAAGATCTTAGCCAATTGTCTGCAACCTTTTTTGCCTGGTCTAATTAGCCCCGAACAGACTTGTTCTGTGAAGTGCCGGACCATTCAGAATAACTTGCACTCGATACGCTTGATCATAGATAAAGTCGACACTGAAGCCGCGCTGATCAATTTAGATCAGTCCAAAGCATTCGATAGGGTGAACCATCGGTACTTGGAGGCTGTTTTGTCTGCGGCCGGTTTTAGCCCGCCATTCCGCTCCTGGATTCGCCTCTTGTATGCGAACCCCGGTGTTAGGGTTGAAGTGAATGGCATGAGGTCTGGGGCCTTCAGATTGTCCAGATCTCTTCGTCAGGGGTGCCCTCTTTCACCGATGTTTTATGTGCTTGTTTTGGAGCCTTTCCTTAACAGGCTTAGTGTGAATCCGGTCCTGCGTGGAATTAATTTGGCAGGTGCTTGCACCACGTTGAAGTACTCCGCCTATGCCGACAACTTGAATATGCTTGTAACGAGCAATGCCGAGTTTAGTGTTGTCGACAGAGAAATTAGAATGTATGAAACGGTTCCAGGTGCCAAAATCAACTTCGATAAGTCTGTTGGCTTGCGCATTGATGCCTGGAAGGGTGTTTCCTTGCAGAGACCCTTTGGCTGGACGAATGGGCCTTGCAAGCTACTCGGCGTCTGGTTTGGTCCTGATATTCAGCTGGAGAAAAATTGGTCGGAAGTTCTGAAAGCGATTAGGGCAGCAGCTGGTCTGTGGTCCCGCAAAAATCTTTCGTTAAAGGGAAGAGCGGAGGTGTGTGCTTCTCACATTTATCCGATCATCCTATATCGTCTTTCAGTGCTCTCACTCCCGTCGGATACACTGCTGGAAAAGCAGCGGGCTCTGTTCAGGTTTTTGTGGCTTGGAAAGTGCCCTATGGTCCGTCGCGAGATTTGTTACCTTCATCCTTCTGAGGGTGGTTTGGGTGTGCCTAGCATCGAATTTCGATGCCACACACGTAGGCTGTTTTATCTAGACCGAATGAGTACACAATCTGAGGGAAACGGTGTCTTTTGGGAGGAAGACACTAAGAAAGCCTTTTCGGCTTTGAGAAGTGTGCACTTGGATGAGGGGGAGGCACACAGGTTTCCCCGAAACGAGTGCTCCTTCTATCGCGAATGTAGATATGCGTTGAAGTTCCTTTCAAGGGCGACAGAAAGCCTCTTTGACACCCTGCTGTTTTTTCGAAAGGCATTATATCGGGTAATGGTGAGGGGGACTGTCCGAAATAATAGGCCTGAGGGGCTCGCTTTGACAAGGGGAAGCTCCGCTCAATCTGGCCTTGAGCGCCTGGGTTAAGGTGCTTTGACAATGACGAGACATCACTGACCTGGCTGGCGATTAGGAATACACTCTGGGTAGGTAGGAGACTTCATTCAGCACGCTTGAGTAATTCTCCGACTTGTGTCAGATGCGGCGATGAGGACGAGACCTTACGTCACGTCTTCGTTTTTTGCCGCATTGTCGTGCCGCTGATTAAGCTTGTTGCAGGCTACATGGTTCGTATTCTTAACGTATCGTCTTTTGACCTGGAAACCATTAATGTATGCAGCAACTGGGCTCCGATAACTGATAGGCAAAAACGGTTTACGTTTTTAAGCTTACTAGCCATCATGAGAGTTACGATTTGGAAGACTAGGTGCAAGACAGTCTACGGAGCTGAGACCTTCACTCCTCTCGACCTTATTGCGATTTTCAACTATTACCTGAAGGCTCGCATTAGGGCCGAAAGGGTGAAACTCTCTTCGGAAGATTTTGGTGAAAGGTGGGTGACTGGGGCGCGACTGTGTAGAGTGGCTGACGCTAGATTAGAGTGGTATCTGGACGTGCTTTAGGCAGAGAATATTGGGTTCAGGAAACGAACACTGCTTTAATTTTAAGTTAGATTAAGACTTATTTTTAGTTATTTTCTGTTTAATTTTTTGTTAATTTTTAGTTCAACAATTTAGCTAGTGTATGATTGATTCCATTACATGCCCCCTTTCATTTTTGTCCTCATCCCACTCCCGTTTTTATTTTCTGCCCCATGTTAAACTCACCTCCCCTCCCTAATTAAGTGACTGAGTGCTAGATTTGTCGGAGATGCAGGTCACACTTCGATATTTTCGAAGGAAGTGTTCAGAATAAAACGTAGGGGCCTGCATCAACCCCCACTTTTTTCGTGTTTTCGATTTCGACCGGCAAATCGGCATCTCTGCCACATTTCAATAACGGGGGGGGGGGGGCTTTTACTAACCTTTATTTCTTTTTGCATTGTATTTATCATATTTTGTATATATACATTTTTAGTCCCACCCTCCGTTGCATATTTCTTATATGGGTTTTAAGTAGAATTTCATGGTACGAATTCTTATGGTGAGTAGCGATGGATGTATAGTATGAATGGGGTATTATGGTGAATTATGGTCATGATTGAAACTAGCTGAGTTGAGTTTTCTAAGTTAGAGATGAACGATCTTTTTTCCCCTCCCCTTTTTTGGCCTTGTGCCTCATTTTGTGTACTAGTTTACGCAAATAATTATTTAGTACATTTAGGCACTAGCATTGCCAACACTGACTTGTGTGTAATTTTTCTGTTCAATACAATTCATTATCATTATCTCTAAACCTGTTGTTCTTTTATTTCATTGTTGGTACTCCTAAACGGGTCCACAACAACTGGCGACGAGTGATTCGTAAAGGACTTCGTTGGAAACACCTTGGACCTTGCAACCTGTGAGTGATAAACCAGTGTCTACAACACGGTCAACCTTCGAAAAAAAAAATTCTACCCGTTTGAAAAAAAACCCTGTGCTTTACAAATTTGTGGAAAATATTGGAAATATCGAATACATTCAAATTTGGGACGAATCTGCCTTACAAGAAATAACCAGTAAAAAAAATTACTGGACGGAAAAAAAAGTAAGACAGATTTTACTATTTGTGTTCTTCGTATTTCAATACGGGATTTTACCTCGTGCAACAAATGAAATTGGAATACCATGTGCTTATAAAACTGAAAGGTTTGAAAAAAAGAAACTCCATACTAAAAAAACTTTTTTCGTGTCTGACATAGTCAAACGTATTTTGCGACCAGACTTGTCACTGTAAAATCGTATAGTCGGAAGAAAAATCTGACAAGTAAAACCAAGTTACTTTCTTGAATAACTAGTCAATTTTTTATATAGCGGTAAAAGCCATTACTTGTTATTTTGCATTTTCAGCCTACACTGAAAGGCAAACGGACTTATTGGAGAAAAAAGATTCCAGATGCGAACAAAAATACAAATAATTTGTTAAATTACTTACCCAATAAGCCGGATTAATAAAATCATTTTTTTCTCAAAGAACTTTGAAAAAACAAAGATTAGCAAGTGCCGGTCGAATTCGAGACCCGAATGACGAAGTAATGAGAAGGGGTTGAGTTTGTTATTAAACAGTAAGCATTTGAAAAGAAAAAATAGTGAAGGACTATTTGTGACTTTAATTCTTTTTCAATAAGTATTTTTTTAGAAGTAGTGAATGACTATTTGACGTTGTTTTTAGTGCTTTTCAAGAAAGTATTTATTTAATCATGGAAGATTTCTCGAAACAGATATTGGAGATGATTACATTTCAATCAGAACAACAGCTTGCTCTACAGAAGGCAAACGATGAAAAACATCTTGCTCTACAGAAGGAATTTCAGTCTCAACAGAAGGAATTTCAGTCGCAGCAGTGAGTTTGTTGGAATATTTTGAGGAAAAGAATTTAGCCCAAAAGCGAGAAGATAGAAAATCTTTAGACGAACAATTGATTGGGATAAAAAATTTACAATTAGAACAACAGACTCAATCAGATAGAAAATTTGAACAGCTGGCACAAGCAATGATAAATACGACGAATGACGACAGCGACGCGTTCAACCAAAATGCAATATGGTCAGCTATAGAAACCTTCAACTATGTGCCTGAAGAGGACCTAAACTTCGAATTATGGTACCGTCGGTATCAGGATTTTTTCTACATTGATTGTAGCACATGGTCGGAGAAAAAAAAGGTTCCTTTAGTTCTTCGTAGACTAGGAACGGCAGAGCATACAAAATCTGTCGATTATATTCTACCGAAGAAAACGGGCGAACTATCTTTCAAGGAAATCATTAAAATGTTAATGGAACTATATTGTCCCAAAACAAGTTTATTCCACAAAAGGATGAAATGCATGAACTAACGCGAAAAGAAAGCCAAGATTACTCAACGTTTGCTTCGATCGTCAATAAACATTGAGACGACTTTAAGTTATCATCCTTGACAGCGGACAATTTCAAAGTATTAATATTTGTTCAAGGGCTCGTCTCGCAAAACGATGCAGAGTTAAGAAGACGTGCAATAAGCACACTAGAAACCGAGTCAAATTTAACATTGAAACAACCGGCCGAAAGCTGTAAACGACATATTTCCGAGAAAAAGGAAGCAGCAATTTCTAATATTAAAAATGTTCGTCGTTTTTCAAAAAAATCATACTCTTCAAAAAAAAATTCAGGAAGGATTTGCCTCAAAGGTCGGATGAAAAATTGCCAGACCACCCTTGTTGGGGTTGCGGGGACCTACATTGGTACCAGAAGTGTCCTTTTAAACGAAACAATTGTGACAAATGTCATAAAATGGGACACAAAGCCTCACATTGCAGAAGTAACACTAGAAAAAAAGTTCCATAAAAACAATTAGAATTGATGGTGGCAACCTAAACATACGAAAGTATGTTACGGTAAAAATGAACAATCAAGATGTTAAACTACAGCTTGATTCAGGGTCTGACCTATCAATTATTAATATTAATACTTGGAAAAAGATCGGCAGACCGACTATGCTACGCACAGATAAAGTGGCTCGATCGGTAACCGGAGAGAAAATAAACTTTGAAGGGGAAGTCATTTCAAAAGTGACACTAAAAAATAAGATATTAAAATTACGCATGTTCGTAATGAAAAATACAGGAAACATGTTCGGTACAGATTGGATTCAGCAATTCCAGCTCTGGGATTCACCGATAAGCGCCTATTGTAAACGAATAGAGAACCTTTCGGCTGAAGCAGAAAAATTGAAGAAAGATTTGAGAGTCATTCCCCAATGTGTTTTCTAATGAATTAGGACGCTGTACTAAAATGAAGGCGAGTTTTTAACTAATTGAAAATAAGAATCCCGTTTTTAAGAGAAAACGAAGTGTACCATTTGCCGCACTTGAAAAAATTAATGCAGAAATAGACCGGTTGGTGGAGAAAGGTATTCTAACACCAGTTAACTACTCGGAATGGGTGGCCCCAAAGGTCTACGTGAAGAAAAAATCTGGAGAGATCAGAGTGTGTGCCGATTTCTCAACCGGTTTGAACGATGCACTGAAAGATAATCACTACCCTCTGCCGACTCCAGAAGAGGTTTTCACAAAATTAAACGGTTGAAAACTGTTCTCAAACATTGACTTGAGTGAAGCCTATCTGCAAATACATGTAGAGGAAGATAGCTCTAAGCTTCTCTGTATTTCGACACACAGGGGTATACTAAAGTTCAATCGTTTCCCTTTTGGAATTAAAGTGGCCCCGTCGATTTTTCAGCAGGTAATCGACACGATGTTGAGCGGGCTCGATTTTTCGATCGGCTACCTTGACGATATCTTAATGAAAAGTACGACCGTCGGGGAGCACCGTGAGCACGTAAACAAGTATTCGAAAGGATAAGCGATTTTGGTTTTACACTCAAGGAGTCAAAGTGTGAATTCTTTCTAGAAGAGATCAAATACTTGGGACATGTCATTGATAAGAATGGAAGACGCCCCGACCCAGAAAGATCTATAGCCATCAAGAATATGCCCGAACCGAACAACGTTACCCAACTACAAAGCTTCCTGGGTCTCGCAAACTATTACGAAAAATTTATTCCCAGTATGCACAAATGGCGAGCCCCCTTAAATGAGTTACTTAAGAAAGATAGTAAATGGGAATGGTCCGCCGACTGTCAATCTGCATTCGACAACCTAAACACGAAGTTAACTTCAGAATTATTTCTTACTCATTTTAATCCAGAGCTAAAAACTATTGTTGCAAGTGACGCTAGCTCCTACGGCGTTGAGGCGTTCATTTTGCATAAAATGCCGGATGGCTCGATGAAACCCATCGAGCACGCTTCAAGAACTTTACTTCCTGCAGAGAAAACTTACTCGCAGATTGAAAAAGAAGCGTTGGGTATTGTGTTCGCAATGACCAAATTTCACAGGTATCTACACGGCCGTCATTTTATCCTACAAACAGACCATGAGCCACTTATCACCATCTTTGGATCAAAAAAGGCTTGCCAACGTACACAGCAAACCGCCTACAGAGATGGGTACAATTCTGTTAAATTATGACTTTGAGATGGAATTTTTATCGTCAAAAAGACTAGGACACGCAGATGGTTTATCGCGGCTAATCCTAAAGTACACGAGACCGCTCGAGGATACATTAATAGCATCCTTTCGGTCTGAATATGACTATAGTAAAGTAATGTGTAACACAATAAAAGAGCTGCCAGTCATACTTGGCGATATACAAAAAGAGGCAAGAGAAGATAATTTTATTATCAAAATTAAAAATAAATAACAAACAGACGATGAGCAAACGGCAGAAGCTTTTTCAGTCTGTTGCGACACATTATTATACCAGGAGCGAGTAGTAATCCCAGCTACACTAAAAAACAAATCCTGAAGGATTTCCATAAGGGGCATCCCGGAGCGACACGCATGAAGAGCCTAATGAGATCTTATGTGTATTGAAAAAACATGGACAGGGACATAGAGACGAAGGTGAAGGCCTGTGCGGCTTGCGCATCGGCAGCGAAAGCACCACCTATTCAGTACTGTCCATGGCCAAAGGCAGAGCAACCATGATCCCGGATTCACATAGATTTCGCGGAGTCATTGGAAGGCTTCTACTATTTAATTATAGTCGACAGCTACTGAAAATGACCAGAAGTTTTTAGATGTAAAACCCCAACAACGGATGTCACGATATGCGCGTTGCATGAACTGTTTGCTCGATTCGGAGTGGTGGACATTGTTGTATCGGACAACGGTACACAATTTACTTCACGAGAGTTCAAAGAATTTTGTGAAGACTTTCAAATTAAACAAATCACCACTTCGACTTACCATCCGAGGTCAAACGGACAAGCAGAAAAATTCGTTGATACCTTGAAGAGAGCGTTGAAAAAATCGACGGGCACGCCGAGAGAAAAGGCACTCCAGTAGTTCCTTCAAGTGTATAGAATTACACCCAACGAGAACACACCAGCCCAAGTACCACCGGCGGAAGTAATGTTTGGAAGAAAATAAAGTCGGTATTCGACAAACTTTTATCAAAACAGGTGAAACCGACCAACATTACAGCACCAAAGAAGAGGTACGAGGATGGAGAGAAGGTGTTCTTCCAGGAACACCATGGAAACAAAATCGTGTTGGAAGTGGGAAAGGTACAAAAAAGATTGGGGTGGGGTGTGTACATTGTAGAGGCTCCTAGAGGCACCTGTAAAAAACACAGTAAGCAAATGCGCCGTCGCATGTCGGAAAACCCAGGGGAAGGCCTATCGGATCAGAGTGAGACCATCATGGAAGATCTATACGACGCATTTGAGCTGCCAACACCAAAAACGCCTCTGGAAGAGAGACGTTCATCAAGAAAACGTAAATTAACCGGGAATTTCGAGGTGAATCCTAGGAAAAAGATATACCTTGAGATTCCGGAGGAATGAGTTTCGGAAGGGGGTTGTTGCGGGTGAACCTACCTACCCTTTAGTAATAACTAAATGGTAGCAACCTGCTACCATAAATACCGGCTTTTGCCGGGAGAACATTTGTAGTACATTTAGGCACTAGCACTGCCAACACTGACTTGTGTATAATTTCACTGTTCAATACCATTCATTATTATTATCTCTAAACCTGTTGTTCTTTTATTTCATTGTTGGTACCCCTAAAAAGTCCAGAGCTATGCTATATTCAATACTTTTGTGTCATTTCATACCATATCAATGTTATGTAAGATAGATTCACATAATTTCACAAAACTTATTTTTTATGCAGCATACAATTGTTTCGGCTTACACCACGTTATATGTAAAAAGCTCCTGTGCATTTATTTTTTGGTGTGGCAATCTTCAGTATATAAAACAAAAAAATGAAAAAACAAGGCAAGCAAAGCCTAAATTACAAATCAGTACTGATTATTAGCATCGTATCCTTTTTTCCAAATGGAACTATGATCTCAATGTGTCCTCGTCGCAACATATACGCATCTTATGCTTTTCGCTGTTTGTATTTTAATCATTCATCACTAACTTAAATAGTGACCTAAATACTTCTAAATTAGATATATATTTTCACTAACCGTCCAATTATATACTCGTGTTTTTAGACATCGATTTTTCCTTATTTTATATTCCCTTTCTTACATTATACTTTTTATATCTGTATATATGAATATAGTATATAAATTCCTTTAAATTCACACAAAAGCTCAATAGTTCATACACTACAAGAGCTCAGGATATAATATATAGGAAGGGGTAGTTAATTTAAGTTAATTTTTGTTTATTTTCCTATCATTAAAACGTAATATAAAGTTAAGAAAAATTAACAATTTCGACACAATTTTATTTTATTTTATAGTTTTTTTAATTTTTATTAACGTGGTATTGAAAATCTTCTTGATTGTTGGGAATAAATTGTAAACAAAAAGAAAATACATTATTGATTAACTACTTGTTATTTTTACATTATTGGTTAACTACTTGTTATTTTTACATTATTGGTTAATTACTTGTTATTTTTACATTATTGGTTAACTACTTGTTATTTTTACATTATTGGTTAACTACTTGTTATTTTTACATTATTGGTTAACTACTTGTTATTTTACATTATTGGTTAACTACTTGTTATTTTTACATTATTGGTTAACTACTTGTTATTTTTACATTATTGGTTAACTACTTGTTATTTTTACATTATTGGTTAACTACTTGTTATTTTTACATTATTGGTTAACTACTTGTTATTTTTACATTATTGGTTAACTACTTGTTATTTTTACATTATTGGTTAACTACTTGTTATTTTTACATTATTGGTTAACTACTTGTTATTTTACATTATTGGTTAACTACTTGTTATTTTTACATTATTGGTTAACTACTTGATATTTTTACATTATTGGTTAACTACTTGTTATTTTTACATTATTGGTTAACTACTTGTTATTTTTACATTATTGGTTAACTACTTGTTATTTTACATTATTGGTTAACTACTTGTTATTTTTACATTATCGGTTAACTACTTGTTATTTTTACATTATCGGTTAACTACTTGTTATTTTTACATTATTGGTTAACTACTTGTTATTTTTACATTATTGGTTAACTACTTGTTATTTTTACATTATTGGTTAACTACTTGTTATTTTTACATTATTGGTTAACTACTTGGTGTTTTTACATTATTGGTTAACTACTTGTTATTTTTACATTATTGGTTAACTACTTGTTATTTTTACATTATTGGTTAACTACTTGTTATTTTTACATTATTGGTTAACTACTTGTTATTTTTACATTATTGGTTAACTACTTGTTATTTTTACATTATTGGTTAACTACTTGTTATTTTTACATTATTGGTTAACTACTTGTTATTTTACATTATTGGTTAACTACTTGTTATTTTTACATTATTGGTTAACTACTTGTTATTTTTACATTATTGGTTAACTACTTGTTATTTTTACATTATTGGTTAACTACTTGTTATTTTTACATTATTGGTTAACTACTTGTTATTTTTACATTATTGGTTAACTACTTGTTATTTTTACATTATTGGTTAACTACTTGTTATTTTTACATTATTGGTTAACTACTTGTTATTTTTACATTATTGGTTAACTACTTGTTATTTTTACATTATTGGTTAACTACTTGTTATTTTTACATTATTGGTTAACTACTTGTTATTTTTACATTATTGGTTAACTACTTGTTATTTTTACATTATTGGTTAACTACTTGTTATTTTTACATTATTGGTTAACTACTTGTTATTTTTACATTATTGGTTAACTACTTGTTATTTTTACATTATTGGTTAACTACTTGTTATTTTTACATTATTGGTTAACTACTTGTTATTTTTACATTATTGGTTAACTACTTGTTATTTTTACATTATTGGTTAACTACTTGTTATTTTTACATTATTGGTTAACTACTTGTTATTTTTACATTATTGGTTAACTACTTGTTATTTTTACATTATTGGTTAACTACTTGTTATTTTACATTATTGGTTAACTACTTGTTATTTTTACATTATTGGTTAACTACTTGTTATTTTTACATTATTGGTTAACTACTTGTTATTTTTACATTATTGGTTAACTACTTGTTATTTTACATCATTGGTTAACTACTTGTTATTTTTACATTATTGGTTAACTACTTGTTATTTTACATTATTGGTTAACTACTTGTTATTTTTACATTATTGGTTAACTACTTGTTATTTTTACATTATTGGTTTACTACTTGTTATTTTTACATTATTGGTTAACTACTTGTTATTTTACATTATTGGTTAACTACTTGTTATTTTTACATTATTGGTTAACTACTTGTTATTTTTACATTAATGGTTAACTACTTGTTATTTTTACATAATTGGTTAACTATTTGTTATTTTTTATTAAACCTTAAATTTAAAAAGCGACAAGAACTTAGTTGCCAACCCAATTATTATAGTCAGGACTAACTAATGTATGAAACCCTGAGTCTATATTAACGCTTACAAATATAATAAAACATGTTTCAAAGAACTTTTGGTATTTGTAAGTTTTGCTTTACCATCTTTTCTGTTTAATATCAAATAAGATTTACACTTATTTTAGGTACGATACGATGATTATCAAAATATTTCTACAAGAAGCTAGTTATACATTATGTTGTTATTTTAATCTTAATAAAAAACACTCTGTGAGAAGATGTCATTCACCTTCGTCGACAAATTCTCTATACATGTTTGAGGCTCCACATTTTGAATTTGCTTAAATTCTTCAGTAAACAGCTTCATGAAAAATTGATTAAAAATATTAATTTGTGCACAGTTTCAAATTAATTACAAACCCATTACGCTGCTTTTGAAAAATTAATTTCTTTTAGCGGTTGATAGGATGCTAGAAAATATGAAGCCATGCAACATTGCCCACGCAAATTCCTTAAAAGCAAGATATTTACATTCGCACTAGATAAAGCACCAAATATATTTTCACTGTAATCTTCGAAGCCACATTCTTCTCTTTCTTATTATAGCTTTTCGAAAACAAATGTAGTTTGTATTATTATATACTCACTCGCAGTTTTCATAGGTGTCCTTATCAGCGATTCCTCATTGGCAAAAAAAAACAAATGGTGTTCCTTGTAGTGTGAGTGACAATAAATCATCCATTTCGATAACCTTTGCGTTATCACAACGGCCGTTTATCATTGATTTTTTTTCGCTGAAAACGACCTTTAACTGTTTATGGTATTTGAGCTACCCCAAGATTCCCGTACACGCCGCGCCCTTCTAATCCTTACCCTAACCCTAACCCTTCTAATCCTTACCCTAACCCTAACCCTTCAAATCTTTACCCTAACCCTAACCTTTCTAATCCTAACCCTAACCCTAACCTTTCTAATCCTAACCCTAACCTTAATCCTAACCTTTCTAATCCTAACCCTAACCCGTATACGCCGAGCCCTTCCAGTGAATCTCAAAATGGTGCTCTTCTTCCTCGGTCTTTCCATCCGCCTTGATCCTTAACAGTCTTTTCCTTTTGTACCAAACGAGGCTAGTGCCACACAATATTTGAGCGGGTAGAGATGTCAAATTATGAGATCTCTGGTTGTTGCAGTTCCCTTGGATTTATTTCAATATTTTTTGTCTTTATGTAATATTACATGTGGTTCGTCGACGTTTCCGTATCTGTTTTTATCGGCACCGTGCGTAGTGTAGTGACAATCTTCTCTTTGATTTTAATTTTTCCTACGTTTTTTTTTCTCAGGTTTTTCGAAAATGTTCCTCTAGATCCTAGAATTATTGGTTTTACTGTCATTTTCTATATTTTCCATATTTCGTTTAACTCTCAAGTAACTTTTATTTATGTTTTGTTTTTCTGCCTCATTGATCTTCACCCTGTGCTATGCTGTAACGGCGCTATCTACGATCTTATAGGCATTTTCCTTCTTGTTGATTATTATGGTGTCCGATCTCCTTGCTTGAATAAATTTGTCTGTTTTACTTCCATGGTCCCTAAGATTTTATGATTTACATTTTCCAATATTGTCTGATGTGTGTAATTATGTTGAAACTTCAGACGTTTGCATAGTTCCCAGTGGACTGCCTTTCCCATACGTGTCTGTATTCTTTTCTTTGAGGGTTACTTTGCTGCATTCACTTATTATGTGGTTTACCATTATGCCTCTTTGTTCACAGTCTACATTTACTGTTTTCCTTCGTTTTGTATTTGGCATTTATACTATTCGTTCTCATCGCGTTGTTTTGTTCAGCTGTCAGTAGCGATTCCGTTTTTTCCGTTCCACTGTCCATATGTTTGAATACACCATTTCTTTGGCCAAGCTCATAGATCGGCAATGTAGCTGTTTCTCTTCCCATTTTTTTCTTTCACCACCTCTTTCTTTTCGATGTTAACTGCTCTTGTATTATTTATTTTGGCAATGCCTTTTGCAACAGTAATCAGCATTTATGTATTTTGTGTTACGTATTTTTCTACAAGGGGTGTGAACAGTAACTCCCTATTATCAAGTTCCCGTACATCATTACTAAAATATACTTCTTACAAAAATGAACATAATAGAAAAACGTATAGCATGGCGTTTTATTTAAAATTATTTTTTTTAAACGAGCTACTAGTGAAATCAGTTGATGCTGTTTCCAGGCGACTTGAGAAGCTGATGGTGAATGGTAGTGTAAAAATTGAATTACGTTTCAGTAATAAATTATAAGAATTTTCCACGCACCCTGTATATATAATCAAGACGCGTTCACCACCGATTCAGTCAATGCCACGACACTTGAAAGGGAAAAAACATGTGTTGGCTGTTCTAAAAACTTCTGAATCCGCTGTCAGAATATTTTCTGTGGATGTTGTGTCAACTGACGAAATGATCGATATATTATTGAATCACCATCTCAAATCAATGACTCACGTTACACATCCATCGTATCATTCTCATATCATTTCTCTCCATGCAGCGTATATCCTCAAACCTCACTGGCTACGTTTCACTTTCTGATAGACTCTTTCTATGGTCGACAGTGGTAACGCTCTGCTGGTTAGTAATGACAGAAGTTCTCTAAACTGATGCGCAAATAAAAATAAACAGTTTCAACATTAACTATCGCTTTCCCTCCCCTTCATCTTTCTCTCCTTTTATCTCCCTCTCTCTCTCTCTCTCTCTCTCTCTCTCTCTCTCTCTCTCTCTCTCTCTCTCTCTCTCTCTGAGAGAGTTGCTCTATAAATAATTTAGTTTAATTCTTTAAAACCTCGTGTTGATGTCTATTATTACAAAACGTATAGTTAGAAATTATCTTCTTCGTTTGGTTTGGTTATATGTGGTTTCAGAATGGAACGTCTGCTCATATGGCGAAGAAAGTTCCGATATTCTGCAAAAACAATTGTGCTGAATTTAAGCCTTCCATTGATTGGCACTTCGCCAACCCAGAGCTGAGTTCGCTAGACTACTCCGTTTGAGCAGTCTGTCAACAGGACTTTCCATCGGAATACTGATTTACCGAGATAATGATTAGCAAAATATTTCTATTTTCATATATCAACTAGAAGAATACCCGTCCCAAGACGGGTAAAATTAATTCCCCAAACAGAACTGTTTTGCACCACTTTTATGTCCCCTTACGAAGATTAAAATCAACATATAACCTGATGTATAGAATCCTTTTTCCAATTTTGATCAAAATCCGTTAAATGATTTTATTCTAGAAAATTTCAGGCCTAAGTTTAAGAACTCTTTAAGAAGAATTATCAGGCCTAAGTTTAAAAACTCTTTAAGAAGCAATTGAAATAAAGGAAACCTTGCTTAATTGATGTCTAATGACTATGGACAAAATTTAATGCAAATCGGAAATATTTGAATTTTAAAATGGGATGCTGTGCCAATATTATGTCCCCTAAAATCCTTTAAAATCACCCAAAGAAACTGAAATTTGGGAAATATCCATTAATTGATGTCTCACATCTGTTGTTAAAATTTAACAAAAAATCGGATGTATTATGATTTTCACGAAGGCTTCAGACTCCTTTCTATGCATTTTACATGAAACTAAATTAAACTAAATATAGCCCACATTATGACTCCTTACGCCTAGCAGATATGTTCCAAAATTCATAATGATCGGTTAATTAGTTTAAGAGTGAGTCCTATGAAAATTTATAAACAGATACCGAACTTTATATTAGTAGAGATAAGAGTGAATCTTTTGCAATTATGTTTGATTATTTTGATTTTTCGGACTACTGTTCTCGTCTCTGATATTATTCTCACAACGTTTCGGTCGATGTAACCCTCGACCTTCTTTAGGCGTATCTTGTCGAACTCGGGAATCTGTATATCGAACTCGGGAATCTGTACGGAATTTCGAACGTATTTCGCGTATTAGGGATTGAACCTTCAACCTCCAGAAGACTATCACTTATGACTTATTATTACTTAGCAATGGATAAAAGTGCTAAGTAATAATAAGTTATAACGAGGGTTACGGTTCAATCCTCAGTATGGGCGATGCTAAAAATAGACTTGATACTTACTTCAGACCTCTATTCAGGCAAAAGCAAAATAAGTTACGCCTGTTCCGTTCGTGATTCCGTGCGGATTCCAAAGTTTGACAGAAAGATTTCCGAGTTCGACAAGATACACCTGAAGAAGGTCAGATGTTACATCGGCCGAAACGCTGTGAGAATAACACTCAAGATGAGAGCAGTATGGGCAACTGTTATTTGGACAATAATGCAAGAAAAGTTATTTTTCGCGATTTCAGTTATAGTTTAATAACAATATGGTTCAATTAATAATTTAATGACCAAACGTTATCAGAAGATTTAATTTTCAAAATCCTATTTTAAAAATGTATTCGGTAAAAAAAAAGACTCCCGGGCAACGCCTGGTAGGTACAGTTTGTACATTATATTTATTTTCATTTTAATAAAAATATACTCTCTGTGAAGAGGCCTCATTCACTTTCGTCAGTTAATTTCCATAACTGTTTGAGGTTATTTTATTTTTCAATTTTCTTAAACTCTGCAGTGGACAGCTTCATGAAAAATTGATCATGAATATTAATTCATTGCACGTTTTCAAATTAATAATAAACTAATTATTCTACTGTGGAAAACTGAAATTCTTTTCTGATTCAATTCTGCACACATTCCATAAGAGCAATTCATATTACACCTAAATTCGATATTCTCACTATGATCTTTTAAAAGACACACCCTTTCCTTTCCTTATAATAGTTTGTGCCGTCCCTCCTCGGTCTTCTCATCCTCCTTGACCCTATGTAAATATTTTGTGCGGTGTCAGCCTAGGCTGGTACCATTTTTTTTTTTTTTTTTTTATTTTAATATTTTTTATTTATTTATTTTTTGGGGGGTAGCTGATTATTATTGTTATTGTTATTGTTATTGTCATTGTTATTGTTATTGTTATTATTATTATTTTTTTACTCACTAGGAGTTTTCATGCAGATAATCATCAGTGATTGCTCACTGACAATAACCGGTGGTGTTCCCTGAGTGACAACAAGTCTCCCCAGATGTCTAGTACTCTCCACCTCTTTTGAAAACGATTTGGCGTTATCGCAATAGTCGCTTAACACTGATTACCATTCGTCTCTCGCTGGTATTGACCATCGTCTATGGGATTTGGGTTTCAACAGGCTTCCCCAAGGTCCTAGTAATTTCCACCCTCTTTCAGTGGAGGTCTGGTTGGTTCTCTCCTTTCTCGGCCTTTACATCCCCCTTGATCATTCACGACCATATTCTGTGATATCAGCCGAGGCTGATGCCAACACATTGCGTGTTTTTTGTGTTTTGTTAGTAAAAGGGCAGTTTATGAAATTTCTTGCAGTTTCAGTCCTCTTGTGTTCAATTTATGAGGCTCTTTAGAAGCCCCATGGAGTAATACATTTCTCTCCCTACTTTTCAGTGGATAAATGACGTAGCCGAATGGGGCAAAGCAAGCATTGAAACACATGTCTCCACGCGGAAATTCTACAGAAATCCGCATTCTCCCCAATGGTTTACTTCAACATGTGCAACTTCTATTGCTCATAGGCAGTAAGCATTCCGCCATGGGTTATCTAGATAAAATGTCATAAAATGATCTATCTCTGATTTTATGAATGACATCATCATTATATGATGCCACCCACTGTGCATGGGGACAAATAAACAAACAAGATAAGATCCACAGAATTTTAGCAGTGTATGGATATATAGCTAATGTTATTCGATGTTGTGCATATAATCTATCTTCCAAATTTTAGAATTAGTGCAGTGGTTTAAATATATATATATAATCTCAGTGAAAGATCAGTATTTTTTCTGCCTAATGAGATCTTAGTTTCTAATAACTATTGATCGACAACATCGACATGCCAGTTTAGCGGCCTTTTGTACATGTCTGTATAAATCAAAATAACCACCAAGAAATCATTGTAAGATTGTAATAGCCGCAGCTAAGAGAAGGTATACCGAGATGACCCAAAAAACGTATTGAGTCGCAGAAATTTAGAAAATCGCGATTTCTGGAAAATCTATAATAGTCTGGTGAACAGTAGGCAGTAAACAATTCCCCGCTATCTAACCAAAAGGATATCGTTTGCATGGTAACTGATAAGACTGAACTACTTGCCCAGCGGTTCGCCTGAACTCCACCTGTACTCTGCTAACCACTCTCTCCCAAACATTCCATTGCGGACAGAATCCACACTTGATCTGATCATCATTCCTTCC
Organism: Sepiola atlantica; assembly: GCA_963556195.1. Classification (NCBI taxonomy): domain Eukaryota; kingdom Metazoa; phylum Mollusca; class Cephalopoda; order Sepiida; family Sepiolidae; genus Sepiola; species Sepiola atlantica. The sequence continues at coordinate 231,522,615 of OY744516.1, read as the reverse complement.
CATGTATTGGATATCATAAAAAGCATAACACCTCCAAAGCATGTGCGCCTGATCTTATCCCTGTTATAGTAATAAAAATGCTCTGCTGGGCTGGCCCCTATCTTCTTCAAACTCTTCAACAAATGCCTTGCCGAATCTCGCTTAGCTGATAGCTGGAAAATTGTCTCTGTGTCTTCTACCATCTTTGTCGATAATTTGACTAAGATATTTTATATTTTCCATAAAAAATCGCACTTTTTCCACTTCAATTTAAATCCATAGTCTTTAATTCTCTTAAATACTTCGTGTATATGTGATTTGTGTTGCTCCGTGCTTTTACTTATCACTAGAATGCCATCTAGATAGGATGTCACAAATTACAGTCCGCTGAGCAATGTGTCCATTACTTGTTAAAAAAAATGGCTGGTACACCCTTAACTCCAAATGGTAATCGTTCGAATTTGTACAAACGCCTATGGGTATTTATATAATGAAGGTTTGAGCACTCTTTGTCCACGGGTATTTGTAGATAAGCATCACTTAAATAAACCTTCGAACAAAATTTTCACGTAGACTGTAAGCGATGCCCACTGGTTGTACCATACTTTCGATAACACTCCAATTTGATCGAATCTATGTCATTCCTCGTCAATCTGATTTAATGACGAGAATAGAACATTTCTATTGTTTGTAAAAACTGGTTGAATATTTGGTTTTAATTCAAACTTGACCGTCATTTTTTATCCTCCCAAGTTTACCACAGAAGACTTCCGAAAATGTTTCTTTTAATTATTTATTTAGTTTCATTTATAGTTTCAATATTTGGACCGAAAGATGTGCATATTCTATCTTTGAAATTTCTCCATTCAGTCCATACTTAAGAGGTTTTTTAAGTTTTTATTACGTTCATTTTTAATTTCAATAGATTTCATTTTAAGGTAATGTTAGAGATTAGCTCGCCTCTAAATTTTCTGTTTTCACCAGTGACACTTTTAGCTACTTTTTCGTTCTCATCAAAGTTGTTTTTTCTCAATTTTTTCCACGTTTGAAAATTTATTATTGACAGATCTGAGCCGGGATCAAGTTGCAGCTTTATATTTTTTAAGGTTTTTTATTCAATTTTAACTCTGCAGTGTGTACAATTAAAACACTTTTCCATTTTATATGAAAAATCTTCGTACTAATTGCCCGCAACCTAAATATGGTTTAGAAGGTAAATTATTTGATCAAATTTAGTTGGTGAATTATTTTTGTTTTTGCTACGTATTTTTCTTATATGTTACACTTCGCTTTGCTCAATGTCTCTTGAATCTTGGGGAACACTAATTAAACGTTGTTAGCTTTCTGCAATATGTTGAAGCATTAAGTTAAGTACATTTTCTAGTTTATTAAGCACAATTCGTCTAATGTCTGCATCCGTATTTAGTACTAACCCCTGTGCGAAGATTAGACATTTAAAATTGTTAGCGCTCAACTCCTACAATTTGAAATCATCGCAGTGTCTGTTAACTAGCAAAAGTAGTGTGGTCTTCGTCTTCTTTCTTTGTGAGATTCATGCATTCCCACCTTTTGTGAAGAAGATAAGTTTTAGGGCTAAGCAATTTATTTAATAATTGTAACCCTTCAACAAATGTAAAGTTGCTGTTTTTGTGGCAATATATAATTGATGAATTTGATATTTTCAACTGTACCTAACTTTCTTAATAGCAAACGAACCTTTTTAAAATCGGTCCAATTCGCAGTCTGTATTATAAAGATTTTCGTATCGCTTAAAATACGAAGCAAACGTAATTTCATTTTCATAGTCTTAAGTAAAATTATCAATAGCGCTCCAAATAGTGTTTTCTGAAAATGCAATTTCATCCTTAACATTTCGACTCCAATTGCATAATTCGTGTGCTTTACTCAGTTCTATGAAGAAACATTTCCTAATTAGTTTTCATTTTTATGCCATTTCTTTTTATATCTCATTACTCTTAGAAATTATCTTCTAGTCGAAGTTGTTATTCTTGTCGGTGTTCAATGTGTTCAACATGGCACTTATAAATTCCTCCATTTTCGTCACTCTAAATAGGCTTCTGACTTTTTCGTGTTTTAAGTTTGTTTTTTACACGATCGTAACTTTTCTTACTGGAAGATAATTTTCCCCTTCTTAGCGAAAGAAAAAATAAGTAAGCTTGTTCAAACTTATTTACGTATTTTTTATTAAACAATAAAACCCCGAAGAAAAATCGACAGAAATCTTCTTGTTTTCCCCGTCTTTGAACGATTTAGATTTCAAAACCTGTATGTACAGAATAGTATGTTATAGAAAGACTGACAGTTCTTCGTCATAGGCTCCTCCATACATAATATTTAGAAAATTACATATAGTCGCGAAATTGGGTAAATCACCATCACACCATTATTATTATTATTATTATTATTATTATTATTATTATTATTATTATTATTATTATTATTATTACCTTGGTTCAGGTGGATGGTATGTTTTTGGTCGGGTTTGTCATTCTGTTTTAGTCTACCGCCTAACGTCAATATCGTTTGACCAATCGTCACCAAACATGGTAAAAACATTAGTCATGGTCTGAGAACTGATTTAATTTTAAAATATCCATGTAAAAGATCAAGGTCAAGGTCATGAAAAGGTGCAAGTCATGGTCTAACTGAGAACTGATTTAATTTAAAAGATCCAGGTCAAGGTCATGAAAATAGGCAAGTCATACTTTGGGGAATAACATCGGTTCTGCTCATCGTAGAGACTCGCTACTTGGCCAATGTTGAAACCAATGAAGTCCCACATCTTAGTGTACTTGATTACTTGATCTTTAACCATGAACATTTCTGTCAAAGTTGAAATTGTGACGGAATTTCAAGTTCGCTTTTTCTCAATTTGGTTGGATTTGTTTGTTTTGTTTTCCGGCATATCAACACTTTTCGAATTATTTAATGCACAAAATCGGTCATTTTGGTAAAACGTTTTTATGCTTCAAGTTCTTTATATATTCACATATTTATTCATTGTGTTTCGTTTGGTTGTTTTGTAGAGGAAATTTGTTGTTTCTGTTTTGGGCTTTGCAGAACATTATTGAGTTTTGCATAGGGAAAGGAAAAAACAATAATATCAATGTTTGGTGGATTTTAGGCCAGGAAGCCAGTATTTTCAGACAGCCTGATATGATAGCACCAGAGTTCTTAATTTGATGTATGTATCTGATGCTGTTTAGTAACAGTAACCATCATGTAAAATTTCACCTCGATCAGATAGTTTTTCAGTTGTCAACGTTTCCATAGAGTAACTTCGGAAACACTTCATGCAATACGGAGAAGAAATGATCAGATAAGATTTTTGCCAATACTTACGTTGTCAGGCGATGGTGTGCACCCCTGACCAACTTATGTTCTTATTATTATTATTGGTTTCGGGTTCTCATACCAGTCGTTATTCAAATTGCAAGTTCAACGAGGTTATGTTACAAGCTTCAGAGCACATCTTTGACAACTGACCAAAGTGTTAGGGTTAGGGTTAGGGTTAATGTTAGGGGTAGGGTTAGGGTTAATGTTAGGGGTAGGGTTAGGGTTAGGGTTAGGTTTTTTTTATTTCGATGAATACCTGTATAGTATCGACTTGAAAACAACATTTATATTTATCTTATTCCAATTTTTTTTATTTTTTCATATCTTACGCCCGTTTCATAGCTCAGTCAAGAAAATATATAGTCTTTATTTTACCATCGTTTATCATCAGACAAACCGTTCATTTAATAGTAATGAAATAAAATATCAATCTAAATTAGAAGAACAGAAGATGAGAAAAGCCCAAGATGAAGGTTTGATTTAAAAAAACTTAAAAGGCATGAAAAGACTCACATCGAAAGTTGACATATATCTCGATTTCTGCCTCTTCGCAAAATATAAAACGTTGCACTCGAAACTTGAAACGATTTTTACGTCGTCATATAGGATTCTAAACCAATCGACCCAATCTCAACTAACTTTTCTCCAAAACAGTACACCGATGGAAAAAAACTTCACAAAAACATTGAAAATCACAATTGATAAAATATTGTTAAACCTATAATTGAATAATAATGATTTAAAAAATAGACACAACATAAAATCTTAATACGGCCTAGAATGTGATCAGACGTAAACAGCAGTACTGAAGTCACGAAGATTTTTTTTAACTCCGGTCCTACTTGACCCCAAAATAAACAAATAAATGATCCAATTACAGATGTTGTGACTTTTGGTCGAAAAATATGCAGGAAACTAATTTAATCAACCACAAAATTTTAAGTTTTCTTTGGTTAAGCCTTAAATTTTATATTTTTGAATTTTAATTGGGAAGTTGTGCATATATTATACCGCCTAAAACCCTTTTAAATTACTCTAAATAAAACTGAAATTTAGGGAATATTTATAAATTTATGTCTGGAACCTATTGTTACAATTTCCAAATATTTAAAATGCATTTACTTTTTAATTAATAAAATAGTGTCGATGTTGCCAATGCAGTTATATTTCAAATAGTTGATTAAAAAGATTGGAAT
>OY744516.1:231465583-231513083 GCA_963556195.1 Sepiola atlantica | reverse complement strand
CCTTTGTGTTCGATGCTTTTATGATTTCTATCCTTTGTGTCAGGATGATGATATTCTCTCGATATTGGCCAGCTTTAAAGATGACCAGACTGAAATCTATTCCCAAGATAAGTAATTATTTCTTGAACCGTCTCGGCTATACAAATGATACCTGCTAGATTACTATGAAAGAGATTTGCAGACAGATTTAAGTAGTGTTCCTTATATTAATAACGCACATCATTTTCAGAAAACTTGAATGAACTGAAAGACAGAAAGATACATTAATAACATAGAATCGCTTATCATACAGACCAACGCTTTTCAACAAGTTTACCTTGGATAATGCTACTAAAAAGTTTGTATTTAAAAAATAAAAAAACTTCGCATTAAAAGTTGGAAATCCGACCAAAATTCCGGAGAGAAAAAATTACTCGTAAGCGCGTCAAACCATGGTAAAGGGATAACGAAATCTAAGTTATCTTTTATGTCATGCTTAAAATTTATAAGTATATTTCATTATTCTATAAACTCAGAAAAACGCAGATAAACACATTTTTCTCGTAAATGGTTTAAACAAAAATATATTTTTTTGTTTATTGACAAAAATTTGTTTACACTCTCATGACTTTATTCAGAAAACAAAAATACCTATGTCTTTAAACACAAAATGTAAATATAAACAAGGAATATCTATGTTTCTAACCTTAACTCGAAATTCAATTTAATGTTTTCATACTCCTGTTTTCCAAAAACTTGGGTTTATGTTTCTATCATTTGTCTGTATATGTAACATGTAGTCGTTTAGTGAAGTCGTTTCCACAGTTTCAAAATGCATAACCAGGTCATATATATTTTATATTTCTTTTCATGTCATCTTGTTGCATTCTCTATAATTTCCGCGCAGTAAACATTTGCTTTTTTTCTTGAGTTTTATCTACCTTGGCTTTTATATAGTTTATTCTGGTGACGTGGTTTTCTGCGACTGTCCGTTTCTTCTTTAAAATGTCCTTCGCGCAGCCATGTCCATATTTTCTCGTGTTCAGTTTCTATCGGCCGTCTTCGAACTAGTCGATGGATTTGCTTCTCTTTTCATATTTCTGCATTTGCCGTTTTGTTTCAAGTTTCATTGTTCTCCTTATTGTTCACCGTGGAGCTGTTGTTATATTATCATCGGTGACTGTTGCTCACTGATAATAACCGGTGGTGTTCCCTGGACTCTGAGTGACAATTATCCCCAGATTACCAGTACTCTCCACCCATTTTCACTAACCATTGCAAATGACTTTGCGGTATCGCAAAAGCCACTTACCATTGATTTCTCGTTGGCAACGACTATTGTTCTTCTCTGGATTTGGGTGGCAATAAGCCTCCCAAAGGGTCTAGAGCTCTCCGCACTCTTCCAGTGAAGGTTTTCTTAGTGCTCTCCCTCCTCGGTCTTGACCCTTCACGACTGTTTTGTTTGGTCTCAGCTGAGGCTGATGCCTTCCTTTTCATTATTATTATTAGTAGTAATAATAATAATAATAATAATAATAATAATAATAATAGTGTACACCCCTATGTTCGCACCTGCTATTTATCTAAATATATTATTAAAGTTCAAGCGACAATTAAGAACAGCCTTTCATCTGTTACAGCCAAACAAGTCTAAGAGCAGGGTGTATAACTACAAAATGGAGAAGGATACTAAGATCATGACACCGTGCCGAAATCATGGGGTGAATGATCCAGTCCTTGTGAGGAATTTTGGCACTGGTCAACGGTGGCTGGAGGGCATCATTACGAAGCTGTTGGGTAATGTCAATTTTGAGGTAGAGACTGAGAGAGGAGTTACACGGAGACATTCAGACCAGATCATTAAAAGGACAATCCGGGTTCCAAAGGAGAATGTGACTGATATGAATGATGCCGCAGAGGACACGATGACAACCAGTACAAGAAGAACGAGTTCCTGAATTATTAAAACAGGATGAGGCTGAGATGGAACCTATACATTTCAAACAGAAAGCATCGCCTATTTTTCGGAGATCTGAGCGTGTAAGGAGAGCTCCATTTAAGTTAAGAGACTATGTTTAGTGATTCATCTGAGAATGGAGGAATGTAATGTATCAAGTTACAGCCATTGGGTGAAGTTTTTGATTGGCCCAGAGGGCGCCTTTGTTGTAATTGTTGTTGTTGTGTTGATTATAAAAAGAGGAGACTTTAACAGATCGGCACTTGCTTCAGTCTTGACACTTAGTGAATGATGCAGACTTAATAGTATTCGTAATATGAATGCTAGAAACACAAACCGAAGCCAGTATTCGTAATATGAGTGCTAGAAATAAAAACTGAATTCAGTATTCGTAATATAAATTCTAGAAACAAAAACTGAAGCCAGTATTCGTAATATGCTTGCTATGAACACAAACTGGGCCAGTATTCGTAATATCAACACAGGAAACACAAACTAAAGCCAGTATTCGTAATATAAATGAAAGAAAGAAAAACTAAAGCCAGTATTCGTAATATGAATGCTAGATTAACAAACAGAAGCCAGTATTCATAATATGAATGCTAGAAACACAAACTGAAACCAGTAGTCGTAATTTGAATGCTAGAAAAACAAACCTAAGTTACTATTCCTAATATGAGTGCTAAAAACAGACACTGAAGCCAGTATTCGTAATACGAATACTAGAATAACAAACTGGGGCCAGTATTCGTAATATGAATTCTAGAAAGATAAACTGAAGCGAGTATTCGTAATATGCATGCTAGAAAAATAAACGAAATCCAGTATTCGTAATATGTATGTTAGTAACAGAAACTGAATTTAGTATTCGTAATATGTATTCTAGAAACACACACTTAAACCAGGATTCGTAATATGAATGATAGAAACACAAACTGAAGCCAGTATTCGTAATATGAATACTGGAATGACAAAATCTGAAGCCAGTGAGCGTAATATGAATGTTAGAAACACAAACCTAAGCCAGTCCTCGTAATATGAATGCTAGAAACACAAACTGAAACTAGTGTTCATAATATGAATGTTACGAACACAAACTAAAGACAGTATTCATAATATGCATGATAGAAACACAAACTGAAACCAGTATTTGTGATATGAGTTCTACAAACACAAACTGGAGCGTATATTCGTAATATGAATGCTAGAAACACAAACTGAAGTTAGTATTCGTAATATGCATGCTAAAAACACAAACTTAAGCCAGTATTCGTAATATGAATGCTAGAAACACAGACTAGAGCCAGTATTCGTAATATGCATGCTAGAAATACAAACTGAAACCATTATTCGTAGTAGTAATGCTAGATACACAATATGAAGACAGTATACATAATATAAATGCGAGAACACACAAATTGAAGTCAGTATTCGTGATATGAATGCTAAAAACAAAAGCTGTAGCTAGTATTCGTAATATATATTCTAGAAACGCAAACTGAAGCCAGTATTCGTAATATGCATGCTAGAAAGACAAAGTGAGCAAGTATTCGTAATATAAGTTCTAGCCAATCTCTGTAATATGAATGCTGGAAACACAAACTAAAGCTAGTATTCATAATATGAATGCAAGAAATAAAAACTAAAGCACTTATTCGTAATATAAATGCTGAAATATCAAACCGAAGCCAGTATTCGTTATATGAATGCCTAAAACACGAATTGAAGCCAGTATTAGTAATATGAATGCTAGAAAAGCAAACCTAGGCCACTATTCGTAATATGAGTGCTAAAAACAGTACCTGCAGTCATTATTCGTAATATGAATACTAGAATAACTAACTGAGGCCAGTATTCGTAATATGAATTCTAGAAACATAAACTGAAGCGAGTATTCGTAATATGAATTCTAGAAAAATAAACGAAATCTAGTATTCGTAATATGAATGCTAGTCAAACAAACTGAATTTAGTATTCGTAATATGAATTCTAGAAACACACACTGAAGCAAGGATTCGTAATATTAATGCTAGAAATACAAGCTGATACCAGTATTCATAACATGAATGCTAGAAACACACCCTGAAGCCAGTATTCGTAATATGAATGCTAACAACATAAACTGAAGCCAGTGTTAGTAATATGAATGCTAGAAACACAAACTGAAACCAGAAAGTGCAGTAAATTTTCTGGAATATTGAAAGGCAAACGGAGAAACTTACCGGACATGTTAATAATCAACAAGAATGTAAGGATCTGCTGAATAGTAGATCTTGCTGTCCCGGTGGATTATACGGTGAAGTCGACAAAATAAATAAATACACTGAACTTCCCAAAGAGCTTAAACGATTATGCTAGATGAAGCCTTATGTAATATAATTATAGAAGTGTGTTCTTCTATCGAACATGAACCAGTTTCCGTGAACTTCGCATCGGCAGCGTTCAGGCATGCTACGTAAACACTCGAGAGATTACCAGGCAGCCGATAACTTCGATACGCTGCTGTGTTGTATTTCTTTTCAGTTTTATTTTCAAGAAATATAGGAAATAACAAAACATGTGCCACTTCTTACAGAATTCCAAGCTCTACATTGAGTGTTTGTACACCTCCATGAATAATTATCCGTTATTCCTTTTTTTTTTTTTAACATGGTTCACCCCAAACAAGGCAGGCCGCCACTGTAGACGTAAGGGGCTACTAAGAAAAAAGTAATCTGGAGAAGTTTTTGTCAGCCTAAATCATGATCCGCGCAGCGAGATGTCTGTTTACATTAGTTTTAAATTTCTGCATGTCAGTACTGTCGGGGAAACAGGGGACAGGGAGAGAGTTCCAGAGGCCAGCAGCACGAGGAAAGAAGCTATTTGAGTAGAAGGCTCTCCGGCATCTGGGGACCTCCACAGTGAATGAATGAGATTTAGTTGATTGTCGAGTTAGTCTAGTGAATTTACGTCGAGGGGGCACCAGAGTAGCCAATTCATTTTCTTTCTATCGACCGGCACATGTAATAACATTTCTGATATGTTTTTTTCTTTTTTTTACCAACAGATTTCTTTCCTGGTAGAAAGAAATGACTCTTTCGGGAGATTCGACACTACTACACAACTCTTAGTAATTTTTGAGGGGGGGTTAACAGGAAATAAACATGCACTGACTTTGATCAATTGCTTCTGGCTGTAACTAATTTCAATACTGGTTAGAAAATTGTCGTCTGGTAGCCGACAGCAGATTGGCTAATCGATCTTAATCTATCGGGTGTTTACGTAGCATGTCCGAACGCTGCCGGCGCGAATTTCACGGAAACTGGTTCATGTCCGATAGAAGTATTTAGGAGTAATATGAATAATTCGGAATTATCTGGTAAAAGACTCAAATATGTTGGAATCAAAGACAGGGTTAATAAGGTAGAAACCACGGTACTAATTCAAATACCTGACACATTAAGAAAAACCCTGAAGTTCGGAAGCCAATCAACATAATCTTGTGACATTGACTAACAACAAGAAAGTTGAAATAATATGGCACTTGGGTCAAACACAACCGGAAGAAGGAATTGACCATATGAAGACGAGCCCCACGGAAGCTGAAATTACTTGTGTAAAGTCTGATGACATGTGATACAAATATTATAAATTGTCCATCCCCACTAAGAAAGCACAAAGGCACCAACAACAGAGAGTGGCAACGGAGGTTCTGGTGGATTGGCGATCTAAAATAAGAATAACACATTATAAATGTAGAATTGAAGCCAACGTTGATTAATAGAATATTAAATAGGCTATTTGTCACCCAGATTCGAGGAAATCATTTTACCTATAATTTACTTATAATAGCTGCTACCAGAACACCAAGTAAGTTACAATAATCTTATATATAAAGTAAAGTGACATTCTACTATTTCGTTGACCGGTATAGCTTTTTATCACAAAGCTGCATATACAAATCCGCTTCGGCATCGTTTTAAGCCAATTATCAATGCGTGTTTTCATAAATTTAACTTGTTTCTTTAACTTTTATCGATTTTTATATTTAGTCGTGTTCGATAATTTCTCTTAAGATAATCATCCATGTAAGAAGGTACAGGGATTTTCACTCAAACTCATATCTACTACCACTGTCACCATGTACACCGAGAATTTTCGATTTTTCTACTGTATATTAGATACTATACATTTTAAACCTAAACCAAGGATGCTCCTTTTACCTACACTTTTTATCTCAGAAATGTTTTGATTGATTACCCCAAAAATTCTATTTTACATTTTAGTTTATCGGAATAACATATTAACAGATTTAAATGTATTGAACATTAAGTTCCTCTGGCCATTCTAAACCAAATATAACTCCCTCAAATGCGAACATCGTGAACACCATTGCTTTCCGCATACATCTACTATACTGTATTTCATGGTTATTGAGTGGTCATTGTTCCTTACAACACACTAAGTTTTTCTTCTCTACGATTCAATAACTTATCCCTGAGCGTTATTACGTCATTCTATTCTTCGATTTTGAAAAGGAAAATGCGTCAGCTTCGTTTAAACTACGCACTGACTTATGATTCCATCATTCTGTTTTTCCACACTGTGTTGTTAACCATTTTAGAGTAACATATATAAATCGCAGACGTTCGTCATTCGCATAGACGTGCTACAATGTAGCAATCCCCATTATACTTACGGCAACATGCCTACTCTAACTGTTGGCACTACGCCTCTTATTCCTCATTCAGTCCAGTGCTTCTGCACTAAGCTCATAAACTATCACGTCCTCATTTTACAATAGTCGTCCAGGGGCAAGTCAAACATAACACTTACGTGATTTCATTCAGATATTTATTAACTATAGTGTAGTTTGTGTTTTTATGAAACCAGTCAGCCATTTTAATGATTTATTTCTCATAATAAAAATCGTATTTGGAAAACAATAACTTATTTAAAAAATAATAATAATAACAGGAAAACTCTTTGAAATACTTACGTATCAGCTAAAAATAGATATCTACACCAGAAATGACAAAAAGTTATCGAGTAGAATTTTAATTAAAAATAAAAATCAGTTTTTTCGCATACGTCCAATTCTAGGTTGAAGCAAACCTATTTTAAACCGTTTTTAATTTACAAGAATTATGCACTAATAAAATGATATTAACTATTATGCATTTAGGTGTATTTATATGAAATATATTATTTACAAAATAAATTTACTTATTAAATTAGATCAACTAGAATGCATTTCGTTTTTTGAATAAGTCAGCAATTTTATTAAATTACTTTGTACTATTAAAATCCTATTTATTTATTTGCATAAAAAGTTACATCAGATACACTATAATGAATTCGGTACATTAAATCCACCATAATGCATTCCTGTTTATCGAACAATTCAGCCTTTCCAATTACTTAATTCATTAAATAAAAATCTTATTTGATAGAATATTTCATTAAACAAATAATCTCTACGTATGCACGTTGACACGAAGATGTTAGTTCTTTTGAAATAATACAAACGTTTGAAGATTTATTTTTTTATATATATTTCTATTTAGTTTATTTTAATTTTCTATTTTACTTATTATTCTAATCCAGAAAATATTCGCTTACTCCTTCTTAGAAAATAATATTTAGAAAAGTTTCTTATTTATAAATAGATGAAACCGTTAAAATGTTGTGCTATCAAAAATGCTTTTTTATGGAAATCGCTCCAGACGAGGCATGAAGCCACTTGATGTAAGGAGCTAAAAAATATTACTTCATGGTTAAAACCTAGTCAACGATAAGTTATAGATGGATAGATTCCGATCAGGAAAATAGCAATTATTCTCCTTTTGTCTGAAACATCGCTCATGGAATGTGAAGACTAAAGGACACAATAAGAGAAGCGGGAGTTGTGAGGCTGACGAAATTAAACCTAAAGTCTTCTTACTCTCCTTGCAACAACATTTGGAATTGGAAGCAACACCGTAGGCAAAATTTGACAAGAACCGTAGGAATTTCGTTCGATATATCGATACCAATGTACATTAGGCAATATAATGTACATTAGGCAATATAATGTGTTTCTATGATATTAAATTATACGTCTGAGTTTTATTTTTACACCTAACCTAATCAACAGCATATACGTAATGGCACCAGACTCGACTAGTACAACGCAAAGTGGCCATGAATGGTCAAAGACTTCAAGACTGAAGAAGGAGAGCACCAACCAGACCTCGACTAGGAGTCTGCGTAGAGAAATGGAACCTTGGGGAGAGTGATGGCCATTCAAATTCCAGAAAAGACTAACGGTCGCTGCCTGAGAGAAATCAATGTTAAACGGATGTTGCGAGAACTCAGAATAATTTGCAACGGTTATCTAAAAGGGGCGGCGAATGATGGAATCTGGGGAGACTTGTCACTCAGACTCCAGGGAACACTATTTTTATTGCCAATGAGAAATCATTGATGATGACTCGTGTTTGAACTCCTACAACAACAACAACAACAACAATAATAATAATAATAATAATAATAATAATAATAATAATAATAATAATAATAATAATAATAATAATAATAATAATAATAATAATAAGCACTAGGAACAGTCCCCAAAAACATGGAGAACAGACTAGGAGAAATAGGAATCAAAGGGATAACTGAGACCATACAAAGGACAGTAATGATCAAAACAGCTACAATCCTGAGAAATGTCCTCGAATGCGGAAACCAACCCACATAAGCAACAAATGGAGAACAAACACATGGAAGCACAAGACAGCAGAACCGGGGAAAATACAACCGCACGAGAGAGACGCAAGCATAGGCTGACGCCACGAATATTATGGACAGAGGGGCGAGAAGGGAAAGCGCAAACCAGACTTCCACTGAAAGAGCGCTGACAGCTCTGGGACCTTGGGGAGGCTTGTTGCCACTCGGGCCCCAGAGGGGACCAATGGCCCTTATCAGCGGGAAATCGTTGGTAGGTGGCTGTTGCGATTACCGCAAGGTCATCAGCGGTGATGAACGAAAAGAGGTGGAGCATACTGGAAGTCTGAGGAGACTTGTTGTCACTCAGACTCCAGGGAATACCACAGGTTGTCGGCAGTGGACGATCACTGACGATGACCAGTGTGATAACTCCTAGTGAGTAAATAATAATAATAATAATAATAATAATAATAATAATAATAATAATAATAATAATAATAATAATAATAATAATAATAATAATAATAATAATAATAATAACAATAATAACAATAATAATAATAATAATAATAATAATAATAATAATAATAATAATAATAATAATAATAATAATAATAATAATAATAAACGATGGAAATACTGATAATACTTCCGTCCGTCCTTCCTCGTTCATTTCATTGACAGCATAGCTATGTGAATTACAAACAATGTGACATGTTCGCGGCAATGTAAAAAAAATCAATCAAGAAAATTAATTATCCTAATGGAATTCCATCAACAGTGCACTCAGATATTACAATTTAATGCATAGAATGTCGGAAATTGTATCACCAACAAATGGATTGTCAGCCTATGGGAAGCCTTTGCCACATATCAACACTTTCTCTCTTTCTACGGGAAGAGAAACTCCTCCACCACGTCTCAAATAAATATTTTGATAATTTAGAAAACACAAACACACTATTTAAAAAAACAACAACAACAACGTTTCTTAATATTATTGAATTATAATCTTACGGAAAAACGGCTGGTGTAATGGATGCTGACTAGAAATATGGGATTTCTTAGACCGGGTTCAACTCTAATCGAATTTATGAACCAACCCTTCCTAAAATAATTAGCAACTTTTGTCCAATAAATCATTTAGAATGTATCGTTGGTTCACATCCATGGATGAGAACTAGCACCCAAACGATTGAAATAAAGGATAAACTGTGGATCAGAGGGATGATATAGGTATCCCCTCATTCTGAAGTCCTCCTTCTGGCTCATAAGCAGCTTGGGTCCAATGGAGGGCACTCAGCTACCTGGAAACGGCAATGGGGCTATCAAAAGATGCCATGGCGAGATGAGGCTACACAACCGACCCGAACATCGGCGAATGCGGGGAAGAAGGCCAGCATTACCTTGTCTGCATTCTACTATCCAGCCAGTTCTGCTTGAAATATCTCGCAGAATTTAATGATATGGCAAATGATTGCGGAAAGAAGTGGAAACTGTCTGGTGACTACATGCTTAACAGACACGCAACGAAGCATAAGAATGTCTTGTGGTTTAGCATTAAATATCATCATAAAGGTTTGATATGCCGTAAAATAGACAAATCAAGAGAATATTCATTTTTCCTTTATAATTATGTGTATTATGTCTTGAAAATCTCTTCATTTTGATACGTTATTTATTTCTATTTTCGTATCTCTATCTCTCTATCTCTATCTCTCTATCTCTCTCTCACTCTCTCTCTCTCTTTCTCTCTTTCTTTCTCTATCTCTCTATCTTTCTCTCTCTCTCTCTCTCTCTATTTCAAGTTGATTTTTGCAAATCCCATACAGTCACGCACGTCCCGATTAGCATTCGGGGTTCATATATCAGCGTGTTGAAAGGCGAAATACATATGTTTTCACATATTTCTTGTCGGTGATATACTTTTAGAAGTTAAATGGAGATATAGATTTCAAAGTCAAAATCACACGTCATACGGGATATTGCGAAAGCTATGGCCTCTCCTTTATCCTATGTATATAGAACACGTGTGACTATTAGTTCGGGAATCGGAGCTTCATATATAATAGGTAAATCAGATCTCGGTTTCTGTTGACATTGGATGTTTTGGAGAATATAGCAGTTTCCTCGAACAAGGTCAAGAACAGCATTACCCGAGTGTACATGATGCTTACTATGACAGATAGACGAAAGGATATTTCCTATCTGCTGAGCCGGGCATGCACGCCTGTAAACCTTATTTCAATCTAATTAAATGGTTTGTTTTTCTAATGGGATTTATTTAGAATAAAAAAGCGTTTTCATCATTTTGACACTGTTTTTCGGCCTTAATGAATTCTATATAAAAATATATTTAATGCGTAAACTTTACTGGAAATATTGATTTTCGTTCCGATACACTTTTATTATAATATTTGTTTTTAATGTTTAGATATTTATGTAACAGTGAACGAATTACATAATACACATTGCTATGATTCAGAGATTTAGGTTATTGCGTCAAGTTTTGAATTGATGTAACTTGGTAAGTAGTTATAAATAAATAAAAATAACCCAGGTTTTAAAATAGTTCATTCCAACGTACATATCTTGTACAAAAAAATAGTAACTACGGGTAATCCAATACGATTTAACAGAATACAATCAAATGGCCCATACTACTGTTCGCAGTCGTATTTATTGTCCAGACTAGTTCACTTATTTAGTGACTGAGGGGAGTCCGGTATCCCATCATAACATGAACAAAACGGTATTTTGTTTATGGAAATCGCTCTAGACAAAGCATAAAGCCACTTGAGGTAAGGAGCTAACAAGAACGAAAAATGATTATCGCAAAGACGGGTGATGCCTATTGGCCTTAGTATTGAAAAGAGCAAAGCTATAAGTAGGAGAAAACAGTCAGCAGGAAGAGAGTTCCACTATCCTTCAGTTCTTGGAAAAAAGCTACTGGAATAAGAAACAATGATGTATCAAAACAGCGAATTGATGGAGACCACAGTACATTTACAATATATCATATAAAATGAATTTCATTTGTTAAATGTATGTGGTATGTCATTGGTAAATCTTTATCAAATATGTTTCTTTAAATATATACAATAAAAAATATATCAGATTTGTTAAATGTAGATTTGTAAATATTCATTGTTAATAATATATTTATTTATATCGAATGTTTATAATACATAGACATAGTAATCCATATTGTTAATAAGATACGTTATTTGTAGCATTTTATGAAATGTTTCATTAAAATATCACAAGAAAAAATAATAATTATTAGATGTGCATTGCTGTAAATTGCTAAAAAAACTAAACCCCAAAAGGAAATAATAGCGTATTCGTTGATTTTAAATTCCTCTCAACTGTAAAATAAAGAAAATTAAGCTGAGACGAAATAACCACAGAGCAATTTGCGATGTGTCGACAGACATGACTCCAGACAGGACGCCAGCCAGAGATACTTGGTTGTCGTCGGGGATCAAAGAAAACCCTATACTATGTTACACATGGTTATAAGTTTGATTTGTTAAATATACATTTGTCAATAAGATATTGTGAATATAGATTTGTTAATAGTGGGGTTTAATAAAAGAATTGTTAATTTTAGGATATTATAGTTTAAGTCTTTATAAAACATGTTTAATTTTAAAATATAACAAAGTTAGATTTTTTAATAGATTACGTTTACAATATAACGTAGATCATTTTTTTCATTGAAAATATAACATTAAAAATAATATTTTTCTAAGAATGGCAGTGTTATCTAATGTTGTCCTTTGATATTATGATTTACATTCTAGATATTAATGGACAGTCTAGATGCGACTTTTATTCACTAGAGAAATCGGAATAAGTAGGCGAGTAATTTCCGTGTTTTCTTCTGGGAGATCCGGTTACAAATTTATGAGAGATATGTGGTGATGACGGATGACGGATGATGGATGTTTATGGTATTATTCTCGGCCATTACTAATAATTATTTTTACTAATTAATAAAAATTGTATTTGCGTATAGTATACTTATATGAAAATATATTTACACAACAGAGATGGAATGAATAGATATAATGATGTACTGAAATTGGAGTGTTTCATTTGTAATGAGTAATAATTGTAACTTTTATTGTAAAACTTTTTTTTGTAAATGAGGGTTAATGTTTTAAGAAATTTCAACAATTTTGTGTTTTAATTTAGAAAAAAGAAAATACACATCTGACTATGATTTAGTTTTGAAGACTCAAATATCTTCTTAAACAACGACCAACAACGCACCGATTCAATTCTTCAGATTTTATTTCCTTTCAATAAACCGGAACTTCGATCGGCAGAAAATGTAAAACATTTCTTTCAGTTAAAACGTGTCTAGTGACTAATTCTTAATTATAATGAGGGTACGATAATATAGACCAGTAGACAAGAAGACGAAACAATTAGAGAGACTAGATGACAAGACGTAGAGGCGATAAGATAGACTAATTACAAAACCGTAATAACGATGAGCTAGACAAGGAGGGGTACCATAAAAAGTAGAAGTAGACAACATTGATGAACAATAACATAACATATATCAGTGGACTAAATAGACAAAACGTGGACCAAATAGACAAAACGTGGACTCAATAAACAAAACCTGGACCAAATAGACAAAACCTGAACCCAATCGACAAAACGTGGACTCAATAGACAAAAAGTGGACCCAATAGACAAAACTTTGACCAAATAGACAAAACGTGGAATCAATCGACAAAACGTGGACTCAATAGACAAAACGTGGACCCAATAGACAAAACCTGGACCAAATAGACAAAACGTGGACCAAATAGACCAAACGTGGACCCAATAGACAAAACGTGGACTCAATAGACAAAAAGTGGATCCAATAGACAAAACGTGGACTCAATAGAAAAAACGTCGACCAAATCGACAAAACGTGGACTACATAGACAAAACGTGGACCCAATAGACAAAACGTGGACCAAATAGAAAAAACGTGGACCCAATCGACAAAACGTGGACTCAATAGACAAAACGTGGACCCAATAGACCAAACGTGGACCTAATAGACAAAACGTGGACCCAATCGACAAAACGTGGACTCAATAGACAAAACGTGGACTCAATAGACAAAAAGTGGATCCAATAGACAAAACGTGGACTCAATAGACAAAACGTGGACCCAATCGACAAAACGTGGACTACATAGACAAAACGTGGACCCAATAGACAAAACGTGGACTCAATAGACAAAACGTGGAAATAGACAAAACGTGGACGAAATAGACAAAAAGTGGTCCCAATAGACAAAACGTGGACTCAATAGACAAAAAGTGGACCCAATAGACAAAACGTGGACTCAATACAAAAAACGTGGACCCAATAGACAAAACGTGGATCAATAGTCAAAAAGTAGACTAAATACACAAAAAGTGGACTAAATAGACAAAACGTGGACCAAATAGACAAAACGTGGACTAAATAGACAAAACGTGGACG
Organism: Sepiola atlantica; assembly: GCA_963556195.1. Taxonomy (NCBI): domain Eukaryota; kingdom Metazoa; phylum Mollusca; class Cephalopoda; order Sepiida; family Sepiolidae; genus Sepiola; species Sepiola atlantica. Next base: position 231,498,958 of record OY744516.1, on the reverse strand, counting down.
AAATGGACAAAAGTGGACCAAATAGACAAAACGTGGACTAAATAGACAAAACGTGAATCCAATTGACAAAACGTGGACTCAATAGACAAAAAGTAGACTAAATAGACAAAACGTGGACTCAATAGACAAAACGTGGACTCAATAGACAAAACGTGGACTAAATAGACAAAACGTGGACCCAATTGACAAAACGTGGACTCAATAGACAAAAAGTTGACTAAATAGACAAAACGTGGACCAAATAGACAAAACGTGGACTAAATAGACAAAACGTGGACTAAATAGACAAAACGTGGACCCAATAGACAAAACGTGGACTAAATAGACAAAACGTGGACTCAATCGACAAAACGTGGACTCAATAGACAAAACGTGGACTAAATAGACGAAAATGGACTAAATAGACAAAACGTGGACCAAATAGAGTAAATGTGGACTCAATAGACAAAACGTGGACTCAATAGACAAAACGTGGACTTTATAGACAAAACGTGGACCCAATAGAAAAAACGTAGACCAAATAGACTAAATGTGGACTCAATCGACAAAACGTGGACTCAATAGACAAAACGTTGATCAAATAGACGAAATGTGGACTCAATAGACAAAACGTAGGAATGATGAAATATACTAAGAGACTAAACAGAGGAACAAAAAGATAGACGAGTACACAAAACAGCAGAACGGTGATGTAGATCTTAGGATAAGATTCGAAAGATAAAAGATTAACATGTAAACAAACCTAGGGAAAATTCGATAGACCCTAAAGACTGGTTCCGATGAGAAGTGACGAGTTAATGAAATAAGTGAACGATATGATTGAGAACAAGAAGCGGGAAATTATCGTATATTAGACCTAACGACAGAATAGTGTAGATAAAATAAAGAAATAGTATCGGAACAGTTAAACAGAGGTGTCGCCAAGATCAAGTCCAAATGAATGTTAATATCTCTCTCCAGTGTAAAAAAAACGTCGTTCAGTCCAACATAAAAAAAATCCAGCACTATTCTCTCCTTTCGTTCGCTATACGATCTCACCTTCAGAACGATCTCCACCTCTCTGACCGAATGTTCATTTTTCTTCTCTTATTAAAAATAAAATGCGACGCATGCAAATCAACTTAATTTGCATAAATCTCTCTCTAGACACCGCTGCCCAGATCTTCAAATAAAAACCTTATTTGACTTTCTGACGCCTTTCTCCTCCCACTCCTCTTTCTTTTTTTGTCGTCAGCGAACGTTTTCGGGTTCGCCCCACACACACAGCATACCAGACGCTGCATTTACGTAAATCGGCTGATCTCCGTTACAAATAGTCCGATAGACCAGTTGACACAATGGGTAGAAGATAAGTGAGACCCGAAGACAAACTAGGTCAACGATAAACTAGACACAGAGACAAGACATGGGGGCCATATTATAGGCATGTAGACAATATATATATATATATATTCTTAATTATGTAGATCATATTTTCTACCGTTTTTTTTTTCAATTGTTCCACTTTTCAGAAAGACTTATTATCACGAGAAATCCGGAAAGAACTTTCTCTCTAGGTTGGTAGTATGTTTGTTTAGGTATATTCGTCCGAATTTTCTTTGCTTGAGGAGAAGCTTGTTAAACACAGACCAGGCTATAAGATAGTAGAATCTGTCTAGCGCGCCTGAAAAGTTTATATGTACTCGAGGCCATGATCGGTACGTATTAATCTAATAACTATATTTTATTAAGGTGCCTTAGCTACCATGACATAGCCTTTACAGGATGTTACGATGTTTTCGATGTTTTCGATATACTGATCCATGTTCGACCAGTACACATAACTGTGCATAGGAATTTTCTTCCTTGTAATTCCTGGGTTGTCACTCTAAAATTCTATTTTGGAGTATTGTGTGAATGATAGAAGGCGAGAGAAGTACATTGCTAAGTGAGAGATCGGTAACATGTTCAATTACTTACAAATTACGACTTTAAATCCTAATAAGTAATCAAACATACCTCACACCTAGAACTAGTGTATCCTTGAAAAGTATTAAAATATACAAAGTTGTTACTCGAGTGGAAGGAACAACCAACACGATAGTAAAGAAAGAAAGGTGTATTGCAATGGGGAGTACAATGAATCGATAGACAGAAATTAGTAAAGCTTTTCTAATCTGTGAAGAAAGATAGCAGTGAATGCGGCGTTCACTATATATAGTTCTCTGTATTAGTAATTCCAAATGAGAAAGAGGGGATATAGAATATTCTATTACAACAATAACTCGGGTACATTTTAGCATGTATTTTGTGTGATTAAAGTATACAGGAAAAAGTCTTAGAGAAACCAACTCTATAGCAGTACTTCGTCGCATAGGGAGAAAATATCTGAGGTCCGTTAGTTCTTTTGACAAATTTTGACTTCGTTTTACCTGATAGTCTCATCGCTTACGGCTTCTCATTTGATTGTGTTGATAGTTATAGGAATTTGCCTTACTCGGTTGCATAATGTGGTTTTAAATTCTCCTTCTGTCCGAAGCAATCACAGTATCTTCAAGGGGTCCATTTGTATTTTCGGCATTACAGAGTTTTTAGACGGAAATAACTCCATTTTAAAGTTATAATGTAAAAGGACTGTTTCCCATCTCCGCAATCTTTTTACTGTATGCAAATGCGGACCTTTTTTAAAACCAAAAATAGTAAGTGTGGTCAATCTGCAATGTCAAGTGCCTACTGTGAATGTACTGGTGAAACTTCGTTACTGCAAAAATAATCCATAGTCATTAGACATCAATTAAGGAAGATTCCCTAAATTCCAAATTCTTCTTAAGACCCCTTAAGCCTTAGCCTTAAATTTTACACATTTTCTTCAATCAAAATTATGTAATGGATTTTGGTCAAAATTGGAATAAAGATTTTAGACATAATATTTCGTATCATTATATTTTGATTTAATCTTCGTAAGGGGACATAAAAGTGATGCAAAACTGTTCTGTTCGAGGAATTATTTTTACTCGTCCAAGGGTATTGTTCTAGTTTAATATAAAATGAATGACAAATCTTCGATTATATATACAGATTTACGTGAGAGGATAGGGTATTCGTCGGAGTAGAATCTAATTATAATACTTTACTATTAATTATTATCTTTACTCAAAGTTTACAATAATAATTCATTTCTATTCGTTATTTCAAAAGTTCCAACAACTCTTTCGAATTTCGAAGTTTCAGAGTTGTAATAAATACAAGTCCATGTGTGTAATCTATTATTAATAGATTCAAACAGGGATGACGTATTTACTATCGTGAATCGACGAATGAGATTGGATCTAAGTTCAAAGTAGACACACCTAAAAAGGTGACGTACTTCATGCTTATTCAAATTCACTGATAACTCTAGGCGAATTGCATCTTTTTTTCCAGTCACAGCCGGTCAAGTATCCAATCATTTTTTGATGAAACGCAGCAGATTAATCATCCTGAAATGACCCGACCATGGAACAATTCCCCAGGCCCATACTTTCTCTCTCTCACACACACACACTTCCTCTCTATCTATCTATTTATCTATCTATCTATCTAACTCTTGCTCTCTCTCTCTCTCTTTCGCTATGTTTTTTGCTTATTCTCCCTCTCTCTCTTAAATACAAGTGTGGGTGTATAATATTTACTATAATATAGATTCCGTGTATGTATGTATGTATGTATGTATGTATGTATGTATGTATGTATGTATGTATGTATGTATGTATGTATGTATGTATGTATGTAACAGAAACTTGGAATATTATTTAAATTAAACACGTTGTTAAATAACACCGGTCATTATATATAACTACACCGGTTCATGTTTATAATTATGTCTGTTATGTTACATCCAATTATTGGTTGCAGATCTATAGAGACAGCATCTTTATTATAGAAAGGAAACAAATTATTTCATTCATTTTATCTGTTATATACACTCTCTTACCGATGGATGTAAAAAGTCCTTTGCGCACGCAAGTTGATCTTCATGCTGCCGTCGTTGTCGCTCTTGTCGCCGTCATCATAGCTGTGGGACCCGGTAGCTTTGTTCGTTCGTTGATACAAACCACGACGACACTAGTGATTAGTTTATAAAATAGTGGGGGGGTTCAATGGGGCAAAAGTGGAACTTGCATGCGTGTGTGTGTGTGAGAGAGAGAGAGGGGGGAGAGAAATAGAGAAAGAAAGAGAGATGAGATAGATATATTTCACTACATCAGTCGCCCGACGCGTGCTGTCCCTTTTTGGGGGCAGCTCGTAAAAAAAACGCTTTCTCTCGTTCGAGTCTCGCCGGCTAAAGGAAGAGGAAGAGAGACCAATCCGGAAATCACGTTTTTGCGTAACTTTCGTTCGCTGCTCCCCTCCGATCCTAACATTTCAATTAACACGGCTGCTACTATCTAACATATCTAGCAATCCATTGTACATAGTCATGTAATAACAACAATAAAACGTAAACGCGCCAAAAAACAGGTTCAACATGTTAAAAACTAACATTTGATCACAAATATCAAAAGGCCATTAGTGTACGATAGCGTCGGTAAATGAAGTAAAATGGAATCTCATATAGGGTCAACACTATGAGTGACACATTGTACGGAGTAAGCTACAGCCTCACATTGCTTCCGGTTACCAATTCTAGACTTTAAAGCTTGTAATCGTCCATTTTGAACAAAAGCGGATAACACCACAAGTAGTAGAATTATTTAATGCGTAGCTGAGAGGAAAAGATAGATAGATAGATAGATAGATAGATAGATAGATAGATAGATAGATAGATAGATAGATAGATAGGGGAAAGCGACTAATTTGGAATTTTCTCTTTATATGTTTTATATTTAACTGGATTTGCAACCCCAGTTTTTCTTGATTCAAACACTTAAAACCGAAATCTAAATAATAAATAACCCGAAACTTCTAAGAATTCGAGAAAAACACCGCTAAAAATCTTCTAGACACAAAATCTACAGCATATTTTTATACTAATAAGTCAGAACTTGCCAAGGCCAAAAGCCACTCGAGTGTAAGAGTTAACGAGATCGTCAGATGGATGATGAACAATACTATAAGAGGATTGAAAACGATAAATGAATCGAATGGAAAAAGTTTGATTACTTACGACGGTGGCTTGACAAGTATTTGTTGACATTGAACTTGAAGTCTAGATGTTGTAGTCTATGGGAACTTCTTGAAAAGAAACTTCGTTCATGGAAATTCTGTTTGATAGTAAACATGTATTTATGAATGTGATCTATAGCTCTTAATGTTGCATCCGACGATGATAATGATCTCACAAGGCGAAGAGATATCAGACAGAGTTATGTGCCAGTTCAATGACACTGTTTGTGGCGACCTATTGGTGATTAGTCCTTCCGATTTCTTTATCTCGCTAAATTGTTATTAATTAAAATTAAGGTACTTTTTTAAAGTAGAAACTGCGCTAAAAGTGCCTCGACATCGGTTCTTTCCGGATGTTTACGTTAAACGCCGAACGTTACCGAATGAAAAATCCATTGACTTATCTGCGTCCCCAAAAAAATACAAACGAGGTTGGATTTACAATCGGGACAAAACAAGCAAAAAATGTTGTATCAAATAAATATTTATTTTTTTTAATGAAGATTCAAATAAGTGTTTAAATTAAAATGTTTTTCATGCTTTTTTTATTATTAAATAACAGTGAAAAGTAATTGTTGTTTTACATTTTTTTACGAAATTTCTTTCTTTTTTTTAACTGATTATTTTTGTTGATTTCGTTAAGATTTAGGTCTAAGGCAAGGAATTAGGGTTAGGGCAGTGTTAGGGTTAGGAATTAGGGTTAGGGCAAGGTTTGGAATTAGGGTTATAGCAGGGTTGGGAATTAGTGTTAGGGCAGGATCGTTTGCAGACGTCAAAGAAGAAGAAGAAGCCAGTGATACCATGTAAAAATTCATGCTGAAATCGCGCTTCTATTAGTTTGAAAGTTTAGCTGTCGTCTGCTATTTTGTCTCGCTTCGGCACTTTCCGGCGTTTAACGTAAACGGCTGGAAAGCACCGACGCCGAGGGACTACTGTAAAAAAGTACCGTCTTTTCAAACCAGCTAAATGTATCATTCTCTTTGCTGCCTCGTCACCAAGCCTACACAATAGGCGAAACTATGTGCTATTTATACCTCACACCATTGCGCCACTTTAAAAAAAAGCCATTAGTGAACGTAGAATTCCCCGCCCACTCTTCGACTATTTTACTGAGGTTAAAACCAAGTTACTTTTTCTACCTATTTTCTCCGTTTCTAAACATTAATTCTTATTTTATTTTTCGGAATTTTTTAGATAAGGATTGATAATTTATATTATTTCGATTACTCAGTCTGCTGTTCTCACCTTAGATGTTATTCGCACAACGTTTCGGCCGATGTAGCTTCCGACATTCTTCAGGTGCATCTTGTCGAACTCGGGATTTTTATGTCGAACTCGGGAATCTGTGCGGAATTTCGAACGGAACCCTTTATATTTAGTGTACGAGGGTAGCTTGCCCTTGTTCGGCCAGACATGGCCGGGTATAAGTCGTAATGACTTCGTAAATGTATTATTAGTATAGCATGGCTGATGGAACGAGAGCATTCTCCCCCCGTTGATTAAATAAAGGGTTCCGTTTGAAATTTCGTACAGATCTCCATATTCGACATAATGACCTCCGAGTTTGACAAGATGTACCTGAAGAAGGTCGGAGGTTACACCGGCCGAAACGTTGTGAGAATAACATCCAAGATGAGAACAGTAGTCTGTATAATCTAAATAAGACGAATTGCTTTTTAGTTTATTTCCTCAGAAATGTCGTTTCCATCGCCATATTCCAATAGGTCAACTGGCAGTACATCTCAACAACGGAAGTTTGCTTTCTCCTGTCCCCAACTGTCAACATAAGTCATGAGTTCAGCTGAAATTGGACTTGACTTGTCACAAGATGGCCGCCCATCAAATCCAAATTACTTCATTCTTAGCCAACAATGCTAACGCCATCACGCAAACATATTATTGCACAAACATTCGCGCACATTGCTAAGATAAGCATTAATTCGAAGTAAAAAAAATAGCAATATAGTCTGCATTTCTTTTTTTATTGAATTTTGCATTTTTTTAATATATCTTGCATTAATCAAATGACTAAAAACAACTACCCAGGAGTGCTGACGGAGCCAATCATGAAAGATGTTGTACCCGTCAATAAAATCCATTTTGGGGGGAGCTGTATTTCTTACTATTAGCTGACTTTGTATCCAACTTTGTCACGATTTTTATCTGTCCGTGAATTTTTGTAAACACAAAAAATACATTAGGGCACATCTTAACCACTAAATAATACATAAATAAACAATAAATAGAGTTGACGCCGAGAGCGCGATTCGAACGCGCAACCTTTATGTCTTCAGTCTAACTTGATGTTTTTTTTTGTCTATCGGTCTACCAATTGAGCTACACTTGACACCGTTCTAATTCAGATACTTAATGACAACGAATGATCTTAAAACGAGGTGATGTACTGTAAAAACTGCTTTTTTACCCTTTTTTTTAATTATGTAATATGAGAGTTAACCGCCTTACCGATTTAGCCATAATTAGCACAGTAGAGCACGTACATCCCAGAAAATCAGAAGAAGGAAAATAATGACGTAAAGAAAAAAGTAAACAAAAAAGTACTTATTACATGGATATCTTTACATGCTTACATCGTATTTCTATAAAGTCTTGTAAAATACACGTTCGATAAATGGAACAATTTTGTTTCATTTTATTTTCTTATTGTGTTTATCAACCAGCGCCATCTTATTATTCTTGTTGATCGTGTTAATCATAGTTTGTGTACAACTATAACTGAGTTTTAATTTGTTTAATATTAAAGAGAAACTTTTACATAAAGGAACATCTTTATACAAGAGGCTGAAAACAACCGGCAGCTTCGTAAAATAGCCCACATGTCATGACGCCGCATAATTTTGTGTCACAAATAACGATGTTTATACAGACTTGTTCCATATGTGACAGTGTAAATGAAAGTGAATAAATTGAATCTATTACATGTTCCTTTCTGTTACTGTTTTAGTTATTTTTCTATTCTCCTAGTGTTCTTTCGCTTTACTGTTTTTAAAGTAAATAAACTTAATCCAGGGCTCATGTTTTACATTGCTGTATTACTTGTTTCTCTATTTCTTACACTTATTTGAAAATATTAAAAATACTTTCACTGCCCTGTATGATGATAAAAGGCAATGTGTCAGTCAATTTATCATACCAAAAACGTCTTTAATCCGTAATCTGTTATTGAATCAAATCCATTTACTTAAAATATCTGTGTACTAAAAGACGATACTATATGATTGTTTTCGGATTCGTCAAAATGTACGCAACACCAGACGCCGTTTTTATTACAAAGGTTTTTAATGAATATTCAGTGATCTACTCTATTTTTATTAACAGAGAAAAACCTCTTAAAAATACTAACAATAGGTATATCGTGTGATTGGAAGAAAGAAAGTAAAGAAAATAAGAAAAATAGAAAGAAAATAGAAAGAAAAGAAAAAAAAGAAAGAAAGAAAGAAAAAAAGAAAGAAAAAACAAAGAAAGAAAAAGAAAAAGAAAGAAAGAAAGAAAAAAAAAGATAATACGTAAAAGAAAAGAAAGAAAAGAAAGAAAAAAGAAAGAAAAGACAGGAAAGAAAAAAAATGAAAGAAAAAAAACAGAAAAGGAAGAAAAAACAAAGAAAGAAAAAACAAAAAGAGAGAAAGAAAAAAGGAAGAAAAGAAAAGACAGGAAAGAAAAAAGAAAAAAAGAAAAAAAGAAAAGAAAGGTAGAACCTAAAAGAAAGAAAAGGGAAAAAAGAAAGAAAAGAAAAGATAAAAGAAATGTAGACAAGAAAAAGAAAGAAAGAAAGAAAGAAAAGACAGAAACAACAAAGTAAGAAAAACAGAAAAGAAAGAAAAAGCAAAGAAAGAAAAAGAAAATGAAAGAAAGAACAAAAAGAAAAAGAAAAGAAAACAGAAAAAGAAAGAAAGAGAAAAAAGAAAAAGAAAAGAAAAAAGAAAAAGAAAGAAAAAAAGACAGAAGAAAGAAAGAATGAAAAACAGAAAAGAAAGAACAAAAGAAAAAATGCAAAAAGAAAGAAAGAAAGGATGAAAGAAAAGAAAACACAAAGTAAAAAAGAAAAGAAAGAGGGTCGATAATATTAAGTTACGTATATTTAATCTTTTCTTCTTTTCTTCTGAAACTTCTTGGTCTTCTCTCTCATCAAATCTTTCTTGGAGTTCATACATTAGATCCATTGCTTTTTCTGCTTCTCGTAAAGTTGGTTCTCTCTATTGCTCCAAACACTTTCTCACACCTGAGATTATTCTCTATCTCTACAAATCCACTATCAAACCATGTATGGAATACTGTTGTCATATTTGGGCTGGTGAATCTCTGTCCCATTTGAGGGTTCTTGATAAGGCGCAGAAACGTGGCTGTAATTTGATTGGCCCTACCCTTTCTTCTTCTCTGCACCCTCTCTCTCACAGACGTGATGTTGCTGATCTCAGTCTTTTCTATAAATACTATTATGGCATGTGTTCTTCAGAATTATGTGATTTATTCCCCGCTTCTTTTGTTCCAGCTCGTTTGATTCACTGTTTTGATACCTTATTGTAATACAGCTTCCTATTCCAGTAGCTTATTTCCAAGAACCCCAGGCTTGTGGAACTCTCTTCCTGCTGACTGTTTTCCTCCTACCTATAATCTTTATCTTTTCAAGACTAAGGCGAATAGGCATCGCCTGTCTTTGCGATAATCATATTTGTTCTTGTTAGCTCCTTACATCAAGTGGCTTCATGCCTTGTCTGGAGCGATTTCTATTTAAAACAAAAAAAGATGAAAGTTATATGTACTAGCAAAAGTATCTTCCCTCCGGTCTCATATTTTTGCTAGTACATATATATTGAACGAACATATATTACATTGAACTCCAAAGGAGGATGTAATGTCTGGGAAGATATCATGACAACAGAACAGAAACTATACTGCCCTCTTAAAAAAGATGAGGAGCTAATGCTTGGAAAGATGGTATCATGACATATACTAAACTAACCCCAAATGAGGAGGTAATGCCTGAAGGCTGGTTTCATTACAATAGAAATTATAGTACACTACTCCTCCTAGATTAAGCATTGAAAGCTACTATATTAGTCTGAAATAATATAGTAAACTAAATTGAACGTTAGAAGATAGTGATAGTATAGTTCGGCTTAAGACAGAAACCAAATCTCCGTTAGTAATAAATAATAAGTACGACCGACAAACGGAAATGCTCTTTCTAACATAAGCTTGGCAGACAGACGGACAGCCATAGCCTCTTATAGAGATGCTTGGACGCATTTAAAATAAGATATGCCCATTTAATGTACGTGTTTAACGAAGAAAAAATTGTTTTAAGCTGAACCCCGACAGACAAAAAGACCGGTCGAGGGACAAAGCTTGTATTTTTAGATGAGAAATCAATAACTGCTTGTACGAGAATCGTGCATTTTAAGGAAAGAAACATCAGGTTTTTCTGTTTTTGCATTGGCAGATTCTGCCTTCCATTTGATTATTCATTCAAGCTAATGGAAGAACGTGACAACTATGAATCGAAAACTCAAGTATAAACAAATCGACGAGAGTTTAACATAGTAGAGGGTTTCTATTTTTACAATTCTTTTAAATATTAAAAAACGATGATTTAAAAGCCTTTGGAGAACTTCATGATACAACATTTTACAAGTAGTTTTAGAGTAATCTACATAAGTAGAAAACTATTCCAGGATCGTCATATAACGAGCGACAGAGCGCCATGATTGTACTATAATAGTGATCTATAGTATGTGTGTATTATATATAGTTATCTATCAATATTAGAATAGTGAGTGGTCCATCAGCATGGGTCTAGTATTTTGGGTTAACTACATTCGAAGTTGCTATTGGTAATATATAAACAAGTTATCGTGGTGTGATTTAGATTATAAGCGATTAAGCAATTAAGTAAATAAACGTGATCATATAAAAGTTATTGTATATAAGTCATCTAAAATCGTCATCTATATAATAAAAGTGAACGTACGTGTATCCGGCTCGCTTCAATAAATGACAAAATGCTGGGACCCTACAAAGGATTTAAGGCGATTAAGGCGCTAGTATACGTTTGGAAAACTGTACTTAAGCAGTTGCAATTATCGTTCACACGAGTTATGAAAATCGAGTTCGGAGAGAAAACATTGTTTAGACTATGGGCCAGGTAAAACGCCATCAGCTGAAACCGGCACGTGTGACCTGAAGAAAGGTCAAAAAGGATCAGCTCGAAAGTTAGCACTGTCATAAATGACAAGATGTCAGCCAAGAAGAAATTGGGTGCACGAGAGATTTGGGGCCGCACGGAAACGATGTCGTGTGATTGACACGACTAGTCCCTTCCCAAATGGTAGGTCGAGGTAGCTAGCGACCAATAAGATTGCGTGTTGGCCGAGACAAGAAGATTTAATCCGGGCCATGCCGAATGATCTTGCCTGCATTATAAAAATATGTAAATAAATATGCTCAGTCTGCAACTATATATTTTCATTCTCATTATACCATAGTAATGCTGTATTCCAAATAATTAGAAAAAAAATTTGTTTAAGGTATTTTGTCATGATACAATTGGAACTATATTTATGAAAACCCTCTTTTATAACATCCTTTAAGATATATACAGTACTAGGTAATAATATATAGTAATAAGTAGTAATATATAGTAATAAGTTGTAATATATAATAATAAGTAGTAATATATAGTAATAAATAGTAATATATAGTTATAAGCAGTAGTATAGTAATAAGTAGTAATATATAGTAATAAGTAGTAATATATAATTATAAGTAGTAATATATAGTTATAAGCAGTAATATATAGTAATAAGTAGTAATATATAGTACTAAGTAGTAATATATAGTTATAAGTAGCAATATATAGTAATAAGTAGTAATATATAGTTATAAGTAGTAATGTATAGTAATTAGTAGTAATATATCGTAATAAATAGTAATATATAGTTATAAGCAGTAATATATAGTAATAAGAAGTAATATATAGTAATAAGTAGCAATATATAGTACTAAGTAGTAATATATAGTAATAAGTAGTAATATATAGTTATAAGTAGTAATATATAATTATGAGTAGTAAAATATAGTACTAAGTAGTAATATATAGTAATAAGTAGTAATATATATTTATAAGTAGTTATATATAGTAATAAGTAGTAATATATAGTAATAAGTAGTAATATATAGTACTAAGTAGTAATATACAGTAATAAGTAGTAATATATAATTATAAGTAGTAATATATAGTAATAAGTTGTAATATATAGTAATAAGTAGTAATATATAGTTATAAGTAGTAATATATAATTATAAGTAGTAATATATAGTAATAAGTAGTAATATATAGATATAAGTAGTAATATATAATTATAAGTAGTAATATATAGTAATAAGTAGTAATATATAGTAATAAGTAGTAATATATAATTATAAGTTATAATATATAAGTATAAGAAGTAATATATAGTAATAAGTAGTAATATATAATTATAAGTAGTAATATATAGTTATAAGAAGTAATATATAGTAATAAGTCGTAATATATTGTAATAAGTAGTAATATATAGTAATAAGAAGTAATATATAGTAATAAGTAGCAATATATAGTACTAAGTAGTAATATATAGTAATAAGTAGTAATATATAGTTATAAGTAGTAATATATAATTATCAGTAGTAATATATAGTAATAAGTAGTAATATATAGTACTAAGTGGTAATGTATAGTAATAAGTAGTAATAAATAGTAATAAGTATTTAGACTACACATCTAAAACAAGAATAGTTTCAAGGCTTTTCTAAATTTATACTGGAATTTTCCGCAAGGACCTATAGTGCAACGGATATAAGTGCTAAGTAATAATCAGTTTTAAGTGACAGTCTTCTGGAGGTTGAAGGTTCGATCCTTAGTATGGGTTATACTAAGAGTACAATTACAAATTGCTTAAGTCTTCTACCCAGTTACGGCTGACGAAACGATAGCAAGCCCCTCCCGTGGATTAAAAAAAGTTAACAAGGTTATTGAAATGAAATTATTGAAATAAAATTATTGAAAGAAAATTATTGAAATAAAATATAAACATAAAATAATAACGTTATTTTCTTAATCTTAATCACTTAGAAAGTGAGGCAATCGAAATAATAGTAAGCAAAGAATCAACTAACGCTGCAATCACCAATAAAAAATACTTACATAAAAATTACATGATATATATATATATATATATATATATATATATATATATATATATAAGTAGAGAGAGAGAGAAATGTGATACTTAGAAGGCAATACAATGCAGAGGTGTGACGGATAGACACAAGCTGGAGCAAATAAGACATATAATGGTGGAACAAATGAAATAGTTTCACCCTTAATACAATGTATACATACACATATATATATTTATTTATTTATTATTATTTTTCCCCCACAAACACACATATATCTGTCTATCTACACAATGTTACAATGTTATCAAGATGGTCTGGTGGAAACTCCGTATGATATAATATTTTTAATATTTCGGGAACTCCACTTCAGAACCGTGCTCAACTCAAGTTTAAGCGTGCATATGAAAGATGCCGTTGGATGCAGGCTCGCAGAAAACGCCGGTTAAATTTGAATTTCAAACAAGATTTAAAAAATAAACTTTTTTTTCATTTTTTTTTTCATATTTTATTTATCTATTTTATCTAATTTATTTATTCATCTATTTACTTTTATTAAATTTTTTATTTGGTTTTACTTTTTAGAATCTTTCCTTTTTTTGTAGTTAAACTTTAACTTCTAATCTAAATTTAAACCAAGTATATTCGTTTAAATTAATATGTCGGTTACTACTGTCATTAAACATTGCATTATCTGTTAGTTTTAAATTATTGTGTATATTAATATTTAGTGTATTTATTTATTTTATTTTATTTTCTAAACATATATTTTTTATTAATTAATTCAATATTATCTGTTCATTAATCGCCCCTATCCGTCTAACGTCAATTACAACAATGGAAGGGAGGTAATTCAGTTCAGTTTGTCTGTCTAATGGTGTTTAAGTCGCTTTTAAATTTTGTTATTTCTAATTCTTAGGCTAAATTATTGTTATAAAGAATGTATTTATTTCCTTTTTTCATTTTTGTTTTGCTTTATTATTAATTAATGTTATAGGGTATTATTCTCTCCGGGGTGGTTCCGGTATTTCATCCCCTCTTATTATTGTCATTATTATTATTATTATTATTATTATTATTATTATTATTATTATTATTATTATTATTGTTGTTGTTATTATTATTATTATTATTATTATTACTGTTATTATTATTTACTCACTAGGAGTTATCACACTGGTAATCGTCAGTGATCGCCCACTGCCAACAACCTGTGGTATTCCTTGGAGTCTGAGTGACAACAAGTCTCCTCAGACTTCCAGTATGATTCACCTCTTTTTGTTCATCACCGCTGATGACCTTGCGGTATCGCAACAGCCACCTACCATCGGTTTCCCGCTGATAAGGGCCATTGGTCCCCTCTGGGGCCCGAGTGGCAACAAGCCTCCCCAAGGTCCCAGAGCTGTCCGCGCTCTTCCAGTGGAGGTCTGGTTTGCGCTTTCCCTCCTCGACCCTCTGTCCATAATTTTCGTGGCGTCAGCCTATGCTTGCGCCTCTCTCGTGCGGTTGTATTTTCCCCGGTTCTGTTGTCTTGTGCTTCCATGTGTTTGTTCTCCATTCGTTGCTTATGTGGGTTGGTTTCCGCATTCGAGGACATTTCTCAGGATTGTAGCTGTTTTGATCATTACTGTCCTTTGTATGGTCTCAGTTATCCCTTTGATTCCTATTTCTCCTAGTCTTTTCTCCATGGTTTTGGGGACTGTTCCTAGTGCTCCTATGATTATTGGTGTTATACTGACTTTCTTCATGTTCCACATTCCTTTCAATTCTTAGGCAAGTTCAGTATATTTGCTTCTTTTTTCCGTCTCTTTGATCTTCACTCTGTGGTCTGCTGGAACGGCAAAGTCTACGATTTTGCAGGATTTTTCTTTCTTGTTAATTATTATCATATCCGGTCTCCTTGCTGTTATGGGTTTGTCTGTTTGTACATTCATATCCCATATGATTTTGTGTTTTTCGTTTTCTAGTACAGTTTCTGGTTTGTGTTTGTACCGTTTTTTTGCATATTCGAAATTCAGTTGTTTGCACATTTCCCGGTGTACTTCTTTCCCCACGCTGTCATGTCTGTTCTTGTATTCCCTTTGTGCTAGCTTGCTGCATTCACTTATTATATGATTTATCGTTTCGTTTCTTTGTCCACACAATCGGCATTTGCTGTTTTCCTGGGTTTTATCTATCTTTGCTTTAATAAAGTTTATCCTAATCGCATTGTTCTGTGCGGCCGTCAGCAGAGATTCCGTTTCTCTGTTCAAGTGTCCTTTTCTTAGCCATGCCCAGCTGTTCTCATTGGCTTCATCGCTTGTGAGTCTTATAAAGCGTCCATGTAGTTGTTTTTCTTCCCACTTTTCCTTTCTTGTCTTTTTGTTTCTGGGTTCAGTGCTTCCGGAGTTGTTTGTTGGGCTGGTGTCTCTTGCTGTGGTGATCAGTCTTTCCGTGTTCTGGGTTACATATTTATCCAGCTCTTTTTTGGTGTCTTCCACACAGTCTTCTATACTTACCAGTCCTCTACCTCCTTCATTTCTTTTCATGTAGAGTCTGTCCGTATCGTCTTTTGGGTGCAATGCATTGTGCATAGTCATTAGTTTTCTAGTCCTTATTACTGTTATTATTTATTTTATTTATTTTTTATTACTGTTATTATTATTTATTTATTTATTTATTTTACTGTTATTATTATTTATTTTATTTTTTATAGTTATTATTTTGTTACTGTTATTATTATTATTTATTTATTTATTTTAAATTTTATTTATTTATTTTCTTTTCGGCATGTAATGTCGATTAACTATTAATGTTGTAAATTAAATGTTCACGCTTGATTAATTCCTTATATTGTTTTAATAATCTCTTTATTATTATTTTTTTATTATTTAACTATTCATTCAATGTCTTGTTGTATTATTATTATTGATATTATTAATATCATTATTATATATTATTATAGGTAATGCTTTTTTGTTAGGTTAAGTTATTACTATTATTAGTTTATAGACTTTAATTTTTTTTTTATTTATCTACTTATTTATTTTACTTAACCATTTATTTATCTTTTTAAAAAATGTTATAATTTATTTATTCATATATATATATATATATATATATATATATATATATATATATATATATATATATATATATATATATGCCAACACCTTAAAACATGACTGGTCACCTTTTCAATATAGACACAACCTTGTTAATAATACAAAAATAATACACCACGATACCAACACTAAAATATTAAAAATTCTTAAAGCCGTTTACATAAAAACTAAACATCCAACAATCAATAATGTGAATTACGAAACTAGTCACAACATTTTACAATGTCTAGCAAAATAACTAACATTACCAAATTCTTAGACGTGAAGCAATCATACTTTTGAATTTTGCGCGCGCTTAGCACGTAATCACGTTCGCGTGCAACATTTCAATATTACAGATGCTCATTTTAAAGTCTTAAATTACTAGCCGTTAAAAAAAACCGACAATGAAGACATATTTGTAAAGACGCCAAGACTAACACAACCTGCTGATGAATTGATGAATCAAATCGAAATCGCGAAGAAGGAAAAGAAGAATTATCAAACAAAAACATTCCGTGTTAGTTAATAATGTTTGCCTAAATGAAAATATGCTGCCTAAATACACGCAATATATATATATATATATATTATATATATATATATATATATATATATATATATATATATATATATATATATATAAATTTTTCGTGCTACAAAATTTAATAACGGCGAGGAATGCAGACGTTTGGGACATTTTTTCGGGGGTAGAATGAAATTGAACAAGTAGAATGCGATCTACTTATGACAGAAAACTAGTCACTAGTGTACGTCGACGCACATTCGGCGCTATTTATAAGATGGTCAGCAATAGCAGATCCGGATGTATTGA
This sequence comes from Sepiola atlantica, assembly GCA_963556195.1. Lineage (NCBI taxonomy): Eukaryota > Metazoa > Mollusca > Cephalopoda > Sepiida > Sepiolidae > Sepiola > Sepiola atlantica. The sequence goes on along the minus strand of OY744516.1, from coordinate 231,481,738 downwards.
CTAAAGTATTTAAATTATTTAGTCGGCCCCGCCGTATTGCAGGGGGGGGTATGTGTTGCTTTATTCTGAATTCAAACCTTTGCACTGTACTTCCCACGTATACGCATCGCACCGACATTTAAATTGATAAATAATGTTACTGATATGTTGCGGTGGAAGAATATCCTTATGAATAGATTTGAGCAACGGTCGAACAGAAAAAAACAATTCTAGGATTAGATGCACAGCTACAGAAATTTGATTAGCAAATTTCATGCTAATATTACTCAACCAAGGTAATCTGAGGTACGTCGGTACATGGGAAGACAGTGCAAGGTTTGAATCCAGAATAAAGCAACACATCCTCCTGCCATACGCCGGGGCCGACTAAATAATTTAAATAATTTAGTCAATACATCCGGGTCTGCTATTGCTGACCATCTTATAAATAGCACCGAATGTGCGTCGACGTACACTAGTGACTGGTTTTCTGTCATTAGTAGATCGCATTCTCTATTCCACCTCAAAGTACTGGAAGCCATATATATCAAGTCAATCAAACCCTCCCTTTGTAAACAAAGGGAGTGGCTTTTAGGACTTAATGTGATCAACTTGTAACCCTCCTCCCCATATTTTTTTCTCCCAAACTTGTCACTAGTTTTCATTATAAATTTCTTTTAAGTTTTTAGTCGTATTTAATTACTTCTACGTTAATACTCTGATGAGTGTGGACGAAAGCCGGCTTAGTACATTCATTCATTTTTAAAATTTTCTCTCGTTTTTATACTTGTTCAATTTCATTCTACCCCCGAAAAAATGTCCCAAACGTCTGCATTTCTCGCCGTTATATATATATATATATATATATATATATATATATATATATATATATATATATATATATATATATATATATATGTGTGTGTGTATCGAGGCAGCATTTTTTCTTTAAGACACGTATTATTAAAAATAACCGACAATTTTTGTCTGGCTATTTTAGTGTTGATCCCTTCAATTTTCCGGATTAAAATCTTAATCTCGGAAAGAAATTGGCTGATGAAACTGCCATAGTGTGAATGTTGGTCCAGAGTACTTTCTGACCCGTCTGGGTCCATCGTCAGTGGAATAATGACAAACAGGTAAAGACCTGGAGTGAGATTTATAATTAATTATGGCGGGAAAATTTAACTATGTTTATTAGGTATTATAAGCATTTAAGTATATTAGTGCTGACGATGGACCCAGACGGGTCAGAAAGTACTCTGGACCAACATTCACACTATGGCAGTTTCATCAGCCAATTTCCTTCCGAGATTAAGATTTTAATCCGGAAAATTGAAGGGATCAACACTAAAATAGCCAGACAAAAATTGTCGGTTATTTTTAATAATATATATATATATATATATATATATATATATATATATATATATATATATATATATATATATATATATATATATATACTTGTGAGTTCTTATAACAAATATATTTCAGTATACACTGCTTATAATATCCGAAAATGTTTCAAATTGCAAGCTCAATGAAGTTGTATTACAAGCTTCAAAGGATATATACTTTATAGTTGCATTCAACTGACCATAGGAAAAATCAATCCAAAACCATAATTTTCATTTATTTTACAATGTCTTTATTTTCATATTTCGATGAATACCTGCATACCGGTTTCACGATTTTCGTCTGGGGAGGTCACCCCCCTGATCCTTTAAAGTGTCACTCAAACTTTTCCATCTAACACATATAGAAAAAAAGATTAGAGAATCTAAATCAAATCGAAAAGTATATTCTTATGTAAAATTTACAGGGAAAGACAATGGAAGTGTTTAAAATCTCTAAATGCACCCCTAAGGGGAGGGGTGAGCTTTAGGGCATGACCCCCTAAAAACTTCAAATGTATCTTACTTTTATTAAATTTATACTATATGTATAAAACTTTCTAAAAAAGACAATGGGAGTGGTCCAGAATCTCTATGTTACTCTCTATGTTCTGAACATCTCCATGTCCCCAACTCTGCGAGCCATGGAGACAGAACCCTCTTCTAACTTAAAATGTAACACATGGACGTTGACCTCTCTTGTTTCCACACTGTAGATTGAAACAAAAAGTCAAACTCACTTTTTTTAAATTGGCTTTTCTTCATGCATCTATTAAGTTTATGGTAGAGAACGGTTAAATCTTTATCGAGTAATTTACTCTCAATTGTCGTTTAAACACTAAAGTAAACAAACCCTTTGTTATACGCTTTCTCTTATTAGATCTATGTGTTACTGCGTGCACGGGCGTATAATCAGAAAGGAAAGAATAAAATTAATAAACGTCTCATAGGTATCAAGAACGTTTTAGATTCTTCGCCGAATCATCTTCAAGTGTCAAAAGCAAATTAACAAAAAAGCTGAGGAATTAAGATATTTTTTTCTTTCTCCAACTTTTTTGTTGATTTGCTTTTGACACTTGAGGATGATTCGACGAAAAATCTAAAACGTTTGTGATATCTATGCGACATTTATATTTTTCATTTTTGTTTTAATACAAAAAAACATCAGAAAATTTTGAAAAATTAAAAAGACGAATTCTGTTATTTGTAACAATGTTGCATAAGTACATATGTAGATAATATATATATATATATATATATATATATATATATATATATATAGTCTAAAGAAGCTTTGAGTTATTTTAAACAAAAAGACAAAAAAAGGAAAATGCAGTTTAAATTCCCAGAGAAACTAACTAAATCCAAAATAGTGTAGACTTAACATTTGTTGGAAAATTCATAAATAAATAATATATAATAGTAAGTAAATAAAATAACAAGGGGGATTAAGTATCTAACAGTGAAACAAAAGCAGGAGATCTTAACGTAAGCATCTAATATAAACACGGGGATCATCAGCTGTTTACCATGTAACTGTTTCGGAGATTTAAAAACAGGACAGTTATATGCATGGCTCTCCAATGGTACAGATAATACTACCATTTCCCCAATAATCATATAATAATAATAATAATAATATATATATATATATATATATATATATATATATATATATATATATATATATATATATATATATATATATATATATATATATATATATTTAAATATGTCTTCATCTACATACTTATACGTTTCATCCTTTCGGGAATCATCAGTGTAGGGAAGAAGTAAAGAACGGAACTCTGACTGCATCTTCAGAATATCATGTGTGTTAAGTATTCCAAATTCGGTCAGCATGTGGCTACTATTCTCGATACCCAAGCAAAAAAAAGCTTTTTCATAAGTTACTAACAATTGTATCACATTTCCTAACATTTATCCATCTGCGACTGCGTGAATATTCACAACATCTACCGAATTCTTCTGAGAGATGAAAAACCTCATCTGCAAACAAATATTTTCCTGAAGTTTTCTAACAAAATGCTGAATATTTCCTTTGGAATCGGTTGATTCTCTTATTTGTGGTAAATATTTAAAGACGTGTGTGTAGGGTTTATGTAGTGTTTATGTAGGGTTTATGTAGTGTTTATGTAGGGTTTATGTAGTGTTTATGTAGTCGTCATCTCATTTGAGAATACCTACTTAATCTTCTTTTATTCGGAAAACTGTTAAAGACACGAACGAACATCGCATCTCATGGTCTCTGGAGATTCGCGTCACAAAAGCGTTTCATTATTGAATCTTGTTGAAAGACGACGAACAATCAGATAGAAAGATCAATTGACAGTAAGCAAGGCTAAAATGGCGGAATGGTTAACAGTGACGGGGCAAAACATTGAGTGAGAACGAAAGAAAAAGCAGAAACGGTGATGGATAAAATAAAGTAAAACAAAGAAATGAAACACAGTAACATATGATGCAAATATAAATGAAATAATATATATATACACACATATATATATATATATATATATATACACACATATATATATATATATATATATATATATATATATATATTATTAAAAATAACCGACAATTTTTTTCTGGTTATTTTAGTGTTGATCCCTTCAATTTTCCGGATTAAAATCTTAATCTCGGAAGGAAATTGGCTGATGAAACTGCCATAGTGTACATGTTGGTCCAGAGTACTTTCTGACCCGTCTGGGTCCATCGTCAGTGGAATAATGACAAACAGGTAAAAACCTGGAGTGAGATTTATAATTAGTTATGGCGGGAAAATTTCCCGCCATAACTAATTATAAATCTCACTCCAGGTTTTTACCTGTTTGTCATTATTCCACTGACGATGGACCCAGACGGGTCAGAAAGTACTCTGGACCAACATGTACACTATGGCAGTTTCATCAGCCAATTTCCTTCCGAGATTAAGATTTTAATCCGGAAAATTGAAGGGATCAACACTAAAATAACCAGACAAAAATTGTCGGTTATTTTTAATAATACGTGTCTTAAAGAAAAAATGCTGCCTCGATACACACACATATATATATATATATATATATATATATATATATATATATTGTTGAATCTCGAGTCAGTCTTTCTATATGTGTCTCCCTTCACAGAAATAGAACTTAAATTCTCTTCTTCACGTGGTAATCTCGCGTGGTCAATTGGTTATGGCGCTTGCTTGCGGAGTCTAGGTTGACTCTGTAACAGCGGTTCGAACCTTGCGACTGTCTGAGACTATCATGCCCTACACTGATGAGAGCGATAGCTTGAAACGCTGGCGTATGTAAGTAAACATAGTTTTATATTATTTACTTAAAATTAATATATATATATATATATATATATATATATATATATATATATATAATCCACAGTTTCGATGTATTAAAATTCTTCACCGTGCCTAAGCTGTCAGTTCCTCTTATGTCCTTTCTTTCACATCTATAATCAAAGCGGAAACGACTGACCGGACTATATATAGAAATCGACAGAAAAGAAGAATGAAAACGAAATTAATACTTTCGTGACAAGAACCAACTCAAGGCGAAAATTAGTAATAAAACAGTTTTTAGTACGCAGCTTTCTCATGAAGCTTTACCTGTAAATCTCACTTTCTACCCCGAAACCTACATGACAAGATCGATGAAACCCTGGTACACCTAACAAATACTGTAATGTATAGTATGCTATACAGTTCCCCTGTGGCCAATTTTGATATTAATTAGTGACATGGTTAAGCACTTTTAAAAATATGACTACAACTCACCGAGAAAATGAATGAGCCATAGCAGACTGGGGATGAGCTGACAACCTCGAGTACCGACAATGGGGGCCTCGACAGTGTGCGGCTTGGTGAATCAGTTGCTTTGAAGGGGAACACGTCCATAATATCACACTCAGAACCTTAAACATTTTATCTAAAAATGATATTTTTTTAATTAATAAAAAACATTAATCCACTAGAATGCATTTCGGTTTCTTAGAAAATAAGTCAACTATTTTACTGCATTACTTGGAGAAATAAAATAAAAACTATGTAGATAAAATACTTTAAAATAAATAATATATTTATTAAATTATATCCACCACAAAATATTTCGGTTTCTTATAAAACAAGAAAATGTTGCTCGACTATTCCCCATGCATTAAAATATTGAAAGGTTTATGAGATCTTTTAATCAAATAATTCTTAGAAATATACCTAAAAACAATATTACCTTAATTCCCGGGTTATGCCGGATTGGGGCAGCTAGTATTAAATAAAATGGACTGTCGGTCAATTTCTCTATTTGATCAGTGCTATGAACAAATCCAATTTTATACACAACTTATTCAATAAATTGTCTATATCATAAAGAAATACAAATGTTCACATTTAACACTATATTGATTTTCAAGATTGGAAGTTGGTGGAATTTAATTTGGGGGCAGATTAACCCGCGTGCGAATTAACGTTTTTATACGTTGTTATTAAATCGACTCTCTAAATTTTTCTCATAACATTTTAAGTAAATGGTTAAAACTATAAAACTATTACGATTTCTAGAATGCTGCTATGTCTTTTTTACCTCTGTACACCTCAAATCGAGGCTCAGGTAACATTGGCGCTGTCTGATACCTTGTCAACAATAGCTGGAGTAATTTCAAAGTGTCGTTCCAGATTTTCTAATGATTTCCAGAATATGAAGAAATTGTATTCCAAAAAATAAATCATAGATGCCAAATTTGTTTCGAATTGTGCAAATCGTTGGATAATGATTTCTTTTCATAAACTGGTGTTATACACTCGCGAGTAGCTCTGATGACTCAATCTACATCTATTCCCATCTTGTTGTTATAAGCCGATGGCAAATAATATGTTGGAAATCATACAATTGGCGGCATGAAATAGTGCTGACAGGTTGCATTCATTGTAATGGGAAATTATAGCTTTCTTGTCAGAAGAAATGCTTGAGGGAGATGGAATGTCAAATCTTCATGAAGATTCGCAGACAGTCGTGCATGAAACTCACTTGTTAGGAATTGCGTCTATATTACACATTAGCAGGGATACTCAGCGTTGTCTGGCTGGAAATAAATATCAGAGAATGTAAATATCAGAAAAATACTTTGTTACCAGACAAGAGTAGTTCTCTTTCATACATCGATCTCGTCTTTATATCAACGATTTGGAAAAAAATGATATCTCCTCTAAAACATAACACCTTGTTGAAATGCAAACCTGTTTTTGTGAATTCGGAGACATTATATAGCGCGTTTTAATCCTACATCTATGTATGAACGAGTGGCTATAAGAAAGACTTCGATTTTTTATCACTACTAAAACTTGTAACCTGTTCCATAATTGGGATCAAAGGCTATTGGTTTTCAATCGGTTTTGAAATGCGATGTAAAAAGTTAAAACTGGAAGATTTATGTAAGATTTAAATCTTATTTAAAAAGAAATTATTATAATCCTCATCATCATCATCATCATTATTATTATTTAAAATAACTTTAATTCTTAAAAGTAAAAGCATATGAAAACAAAGCACATCAAACAAAACTTGAATTCTTAAAAACACATATAACAAAATGGTAAAATATATTCATTAAAATTTATTTGGGTTCGAACCTGATTCGTTCACCCAATTAACTACACATTAAATTCACGCCTTATACGTAACTAAAAATTGTCAATTATGTAATCATCATTATTTTATTTCTATAGGTCACTTATAAGCTCCAAAACCCCCAGTCAGAATTGCATTTCGTTACACACAGAATACCATTAAATGGCTGATGTTATAGGGATTGGGTTTCAACATTATAATTTTAATAATGTTTTTAAAACTAATATTATTGGTTATAAGATTATTCACTCATAGATTAAAAGCAATAGTTGAATATCGCACTAAATATAGCATATGAAATGTGTCATCTCCACTTATACTACGAAGACGTTAACATAATAAAAAATATTATAATAATAAACATCTATACGGTTCAAAATGATGATAAAATCTAAACAAAAAAAACACTATAACTTGAATCCCCACTCTCAAAATACCACAAGAATAGCAAACACGGGGGTACCATCATCGTTTGGTACATGGGTAAATGAATGTGGTGAGCATATAAAAGGGTGGAAAGGCTGATGCTGAATAACACCATCCAGACCTCGAGTGAGATAAAACACGGATGACTGGAATATTGACGAGACTTACTGTCAAACAGATTCTAGGGAAACCCACCGACGACTGTTATCAGGTTTGGAACCAATGGTTAGGATTAATGCTAAAACACCAATGCGTTACTATAATAAGGGTAAAGGCCGGTGACTTGAGAAAACTTGCTGTCACTCCGATTCAACTTTGGTGATCGTCTCATCGGTAAGCGATGTGATCCTGAATTGGCTTCGCACTCATTGGATCTATAGCTCACACGTTTGTACCTGTAGGTAGTTTCAAAGAAAATGTATATAAAAAAAAATCCCCAAACTATTCCTGATCTGAAAAGGGTTTGATTTAGGATTAGGGTTTATAACAGGTTAGGGTAAGGGTTAGGATTTATGACAGGTTAAGGTTAGGGTTATCGTTTATGACGGGTTAGGGTTAGGGTTTATGACACCTTAGGGTTACGGTTAGGGTTAGCTCACACATTTTTACCTGTTGGTTATCTCAAAGAAAATGTGTATCAAAACAATTCCTAAACTATTCCTGAACTGTTCTGTTAGGGTTAGGGTTAGGATTAGGGTTCATGACAGGTTGGAGGTAGGGTTAGGGTTTATGACAGGTTATGGTAAGGGTTAGGGTTTATGACACCTTAGGGTTAAGGTTAGGATTGGGGTTAGGATTAGGGTTCATGACAGGTATGAGGTATGGTTTGGGTTAGGGTTAATGACAGGTTATGGTAAAGGTTAGGGTTTATGACACCTTAGGGTTACGGTTAGGGTTATCTCACGCATTTTACCTGTTGGTTATATCAAAACAACCCCCAAACTTTTCCTGAACTGAAAGAGGTTCATCACAGACCAAATCAGTTATATCCATGTGTGCTTGAAACACAGAGGTGCACGTTTATATCATGAAACGGCGATAAAACAAAGACTGTTGGATATTCATGACTTAAAGTCGGTGTACAAGTCAGGCATAGACGGAAGTTTATTTGTACCAAATACAGTTCGATTGTAGAAAAGATTTTGAATGTTATCAGCGATTCTGTCGCTGGGTCGTTGAGCAGTTAATTTGTGCCAATCCATATATTACTTGGGAGCTACAAAAAGAAATAGATTGTAAATACCCTCAAATAACTTAATATTAATTCATTAAGGTTTCTCCCAAACAAACCAAAACATAAGATCAATCTTTGTTTATATTGTTTAAGTAATGATGATCGCAAGGGGACAACACATTCTTAAATTGTGCTTTGTTTTATTTTGTTTTTTAACACTTCTGCTGGGTTAGTATTTCCAAGAAAAGGACAGAATGGACGAATATACGACGGTAGATGGCAAGTGACGGTGGGCAGTTATAGGGAAGTGGGGAAAATCCAGGAGGACTCGACCTCGGGATCCGTCGACATCTGGTCATCTCAGTCTCTGCATGTGGCAAGCAGAGACGTGTCAGACGCAAAAAAGTATATGTACAGTTTCTCTTCTTTATGACAAACGTTTATATGTTTTGCAGCAATAGATTTAATTTAGAATGTGTCTGTGTAGATGTTCTCTATAGACTCATAAACTACTGGTAGATTTCACACAGCCGTTCTATGTAGATATCCCATATCTCTATTTATATGAAGTTATGTATGTATACATGTTTATATATTTGTATGCACAAGATTCACTACTAAACTAATTAACCGATCATTATGAATTGTGAATTTTTTAAATACAGCTGCTAGGCGTAAGGGGTTTAACTTTGGGCTATATTTAGTTTATTCAGTTTTATGCAAAAAGAGGATAGAAGACTTTCGTAGAAATTTCAGATATTTGCGTTTTTTTGTTCATGTTTAACAATAGATATTAGACATTAATCAATAAATATTCGCCAAATTTCAGTTTCTCTAGAGTTTTTTAAAGTGCTTTTCAAGTTTCTTAATTCAAATTTCATATTAATCAGATTTGATCCAAAGTCATTAGACACCAATTAAGCAAGATTCCCTGAATTTCAATTTCTTTTTCACATCATTTAAGCTTAAGACTTCAATTTTAGACATTTTCAAGAATAAAAATCATGTAATGGATTTTGATCAAAATTGGAATAAGGATTCTAGACATAACGCTTAGTATCATTATACATTGATATCAGTTACGTATCAATATACCTTTATTTCAATCGTCGTAAATAAAGATAAAAGTGATACAAAACTATCGGGGACGGGTATCTTTCTAGCGATATATAGATAAATGTGATAAATGTGAATCAACTTTTCATGGTGATAGACCTACGGGATGCTCTGTAAGTCTTGTTACTCTACAAGAAACTAACATCAATAAAGTAACAAGTAATACAGACATACAAAACAAATGGCCTGGATTTTGTTTATTCGCGTTAAGAACAGAGAAACAGAGAATAAGAACACTAAAACAAGCAAAGAACAATAATGAAAAAGAATATGCTATGGATTTAGTTTATTCACTTTAATTTACACTGTCACATATTGTGAAAGTCTGTATGAACACCATAATTTTTGTGGCACAAAATGATGCGTCACACTGTAACCCATTGTGAAGGTCTGTATGAACACCATCATTTTTGTGGCACAAAATGATGCAGCACACTATCACACATTGAGAAAGTCTGTATGAACACAATAATTTTCGTGGCATAAAATGATGCGTCACACTATCACACATTGAGAAGGTCTGCATGAATACCATAATTTTCGTGGCACCAAATGATGCGTCACATTGTCACACATTGAGAAGGTCTGTATGAACACCATAATTTTCGTGGCATAACATGATGCGGCACACTGTCACAAATTGAGAAGGTCTGTATGAACACCATAATTTTTGTGGCACAAAATGATGCGTCACACTGTAACCCATTGTAAAGGTCTGTATGAACACCATAATTTTTGTGGCACAAAATGATGAAGCACACTATCACACATTGAGAAGGTCTGTATGAACACCATAATTTTCGTGGCATAAAATGATGCGTCACACTATCACACATTGAGAAGGTCTGCATGAATACCATAATTTTCGTGGCACCAAATGATGCGTCACATTGTCACACATTGAGAAGGTCTGTATGAACACCATAATTTTCGTGGCATAACATGATGCGGCACACGGTCACACATTGTGAAGGTCTGTATGAACACCATAATTTTTGTGGCACACAATGATGCGGCACACTATCACACATTAGGAAGGTCTGTATGAACACCATAATTTTCGTGGCATAAAATGATGCGGCACACTATCACACATTGAGAAGGTCTGTATGAACACCATAATTTTCGTGGCACCAAATGATGCGTCACACTGTCACACATTGTGAAGGTCTGTATGAACACCATAATTTTCGTGGCATAAAATGATGCGGCACATTATCACACATTGGGAAGGTCTGTATGAATACCATAATTTTCGTGGCACCAAATGATGCGTCAAACTGTCACACATTGAGAAGGTCTATATGAACACCATAATTTTCGTGGCATAAAATGATGCGGCACACTATCACACATTGAGAAGGTCTGTATGAACACCATAATTTTCGTGGCACCAAATGATGCGTCACACTGTCACACATTGTGAAGGTCTGTATGAACACCATAATTTTCGTGGCATAAAATGATGCGTCACACTATCACACATTGAGAAGGTCTGCATGAATACCATAATTTTCGTGGCACCAAATGATGCGTCACATTGTCACACATTGAGAAGGTCTGTATGAACACCATAATTTTCGTGGCATAACATGATGCGGCACACTGTCACACATTGAGAAGGTCTGTATGAACACCATAATTTTTGTGGCACAAAATGATGCGTCACACTGTAACCCATTGTGAAGGTCTGTATGAACACCATCATTTTTGTGGCACAAAATGATGAAGCACACTATCACACATTTAGTAGGTCTGTATGAACACCATAATTTTCGTGGCATAAAATGATGCGGTACACTATCACACATTCAGAAGGTCTGTATGAACACCATAATTTTCGTGGCAACAAATGATGCGTCACACTGTCACACATTCAGAAGGTCTGTATGAACACCATAATTTTCGTGGCATAAAATTATGCGGCACACTATCACACATTGAGAAGGTCTGTATGAACACCATAATTTTCGTGGCACCAAATGATGCGTCACACTGTAACACATTGAAAAAGTCTGTATGAACACCAAAATTTTCGTGGCACCAAATGATGCGTCACACTGTCACACATTGAGAAGGTCTGTATGAACACCATAATTTTCGTGGCATAAAATGATGCGGCACACTGTCACACATTGAGAAGGTCTGTATAGACACCCTAATTTTCGTGGCACAAAATGATGCGTTACACTATCACACATTGAGAAGGTCTGTATGAACACCATCATTTTCGTGGTACCAAATGATGCGTCACACTGTCACACATTGAGAAGGGCAATATGAACACCATAATTTTCGTGGCATAAAATGATGCGGCACACTGTCACACATTGAGAAGGTCTGTATGAACACCATAATTTTCGTGGCATAAAATGATGCGGCACAATATCACACATTGAGAAGGTCTGTATGAACACCATAATTTTCGTGGCATAAAATGATGCGGCACACTATCACACATTGAGAAGGTCTGTATGAACACCATAATTTACGTGGCCCCAAATGATGCGTCACACTGTAACACATTGAAAAAGTCTGTATGAACACCATAATTTTCGTGGCACCAAATGATGCGTCACACTGTCACACATTGAGAAGGTCTGTATGAACACGATAATTTTCGTGGCATAAAATTATGCGGCACACTGTCACACATTGAGAAGGTCTGTATAGACACCATAATTTTCGTGGCACAAAATGATGCGTTACACTATCACACATTGAGAACGTCTGTATGAACACCATAATTTTCGTGGTACCAAATGATGTGTCACACTGTCACACATTGAGAAGGGCAATATGAACACCATAATTTTCGTGGCATAAAATGATGCGGCACACTGTCACACATTGAGAAGGTCTATATGAACACCATAATTTTCGTGGCATAAAATGATGCGGCACACTATCACACATTGAGAAGGTCTGTATGAACACCATAATTTTCGTGGCATAAAATGATGCGGCACACTGTCACACATTGTGAAGGTCTGTATGAACACCATAATTTTCGTGGCATAAAATGATGCGGCACATTATCAGCCAACGGGAAGGTCTGTATGAATACAATTATTTTCGTGGCACCAAATAATGCGTCAAACTGTCACACATTGAGAAAGGCTATATGAAGACCATAATTTTCGTGGCACCAAATGATGCGTCACACTGTCACACATTGAGAAGGTCTGTATGAACACCATAATTTTCGTGGCACAAAATGATTCGTCACACTGTCACACATTGAGAAGGTCTGTATGAACACCATAATTTTCGTGGCATAAAATTATGCGACACACTATCACACATTGAGAAGGTCTGTATGAATACCATAATTTTCGTGGCACCAAATGATGCGTCACACTGTCACACATTGAGAAGGTCTGTATGAACACCATAATTTTCGTGGCATAAAATGATGCGTCACACTGTCACACATTGAGAAGGTCTGTATGAACACCATAATTTTCGTGGCATAAAATTATGCGACACACTATCACACATTGAGAAGGTCTGTATGAATACCATAATTTTCGTGGCACCAAATGATGCGTCACACTGTCACACATTGAGAAGGTCTGTATGAACACCATAATTTTCGTGGCATAACATGATGCGGCACACTGTCACACATTGTGAAGGTCTGTATGAACACCATAATTTTCGTGGCATAAAATGATGCGTCACACTATCACACATTGAGAAGGTCTGTATGAATACCATAATTTTTGTGGCACCAAATGATGCGTCACACTGTCACACATTGAGAAGGTCTGTATGAACACCATAATTTTCGTGGCACAAAATGATGCGGCACACTGTCACACATTGTGAAGGTCTGTATGAACACCATAATTTTTGTGGCACAAAATGATGTGGCACACTATCAAACATTGAGAATGTCTGTATGAACACTATAATTTTCGTGGCATAAAATGATGCGTCACACTATCACACATTGAGAAGGTCTGTATGAATACCATAATTTTCGTGGCACCAAATGAGCGTCACACTGTCACACATTCAGAAGGTCTGTATGAACACCATAATTTTCGTGGCATAAAATGATGCGGCACACTGTCACACATTGAGAAGGTCTGTATGAACACCATAATTTTCGTGGCATAAAATGATGCGTCACACTATCACACCTTTAGAAGGTCTGTATGAATACCATAATTTTCGTGGCACCAAATGATGCGTCACACTGTCACACATTGAGAAGGTCTGTATGAACACCATAATTTTCGTGGCATAAAATGATGCGGCACACTGTCACACATTGAGAAGGTCTGTATAGAACACCATAATTTTCGTGGCACAAAATGATGCGGCACACTGTCACACATTGTGAAGGTCTGTATGAACACCATAATTTTTGTGGCACAAAATGATGCGGTACACTATCACACATTGAGAAGGTCTGTATGAACACCATAATTTTCGTGGCATAAAATGATGCGTCACACTATCACACCTTTAGAAGGTCTGTATGAATACCATAATTTTCGTGGCACCAAATGATGCGTCACACTGTCACACATTGAGAAAGTTCTGTATGAACACCATAATTTTCGTGGCATAAAATGATGCGGCACACTGTCACACATTGAGAAGGTCTGTATGAACACCATAATTTTCGTGGCATAAAATTATGCGACACACTATCACACATTGAGAAGGTCTGTATGAATACCATAATTTTAGTGGCACCAAATGATGCGTCACACTGTCACACATTGAGAAGGTCTGTATGAACACCATAATTTTCGTGGCATAAAATGATGCGTCACACTGTCACACATTGAGAAGGTCTGTATGAACACCATAATTTTCGTGGCATAAAATTATGCGACACACTATCACACATTGAGAAGGTCTGTATGAATACCATAATTTTCGTGGCACCAAATGATGCGTCACACTGTCACACATTGAGAAGGTCTGTATGAACACCATAATTTTCGTGGCATAACATGATGCGGCACACTGTCACACATTGAGAAGGTCTGTATGAACACCATAATTTTCGTGGCATAACATGATGCGGCACACTGTCACACATTGTGAAGGTCTGTATGAACACCATAATTTTCGTGGCATAAAATGATGCGTCACACTATCACACATTGAGAAGGTCTGTATGAATACCATAATTTTCGTGGCACCAAATGATGCGTCACACTGTCACACATTGAGAAGGTCTGTATGAACACCATAATTTTCGTGGCACAAAATGATGCGGCACACTGTCACACATTGTGAAGGTCTGTATGAACACCATAATTTTTGTGGCACAAAATGATGCGACACACTATCACACATTGAGAAGGTCTGTATGAACACCATAATTTTCGTGGCATAAAATGATGCGTCATACTATCACACATTGAGAAGGTCTGTATGAATACCATAATTTTCGTGGCACCAAATGAGCGTCACACTGTCACACATTCAGAAGGTCTGTATGAACACCATAATTTTCGTGGCATAAAATGATGCGTCACACTGTCACACATTGAGAAGGTCTGTATAGAACACCATAATTTTCGTGGCACAAAATGATGCTGCACACTGTCACACATTGTGAAGGTCTGTATGAACACCATAATTTTTGTGGCACAAAATGATGCGGTACACTATCACACATTAAGAAGGTCTGTATGAACCCCATAATTTTCGTGGCATAAAATGATGCGTCAGACTATCACACCTTTAGAAGGTCTGTATGAATACCATAATTTTCGTGGCACCAAATGATGCGTCACACTGTCACACATTGAGAAAGTTCCGTATGAACACCATAATTTTCGTGGCATAAAATGATGCGGCACACTGTCACACATTGAGAAGGTCTGTATGAACACCATAATTTTTGTGGCACAAAATTATGCGGCACACTGTCACACATTGTGAAGGTCTGTATGAACCCCATAATTTTTGTGGCACCAAATGATGCGTCACACTGTCCCACATTGAGAAGGTCTGTATGAACACCACAATTTTCGTGGCATAAAATGATGCGGCACACTGTCACACATTGAGAAGGTCTGTATAGACACCATAATTTTCGTGGCACAAAATGATGCGTCACACTATCACACATTGAGAAGGTCTGTATGAACACCATAATTTTCGTGGTACCAAATTATGCGTAACACTCTCACACATTGAGAAGGGCAATATGAACACCATAATTTTCGTGGCATAAAATGATGCGGCACACTGTCACACATTGAGAAGGTCTGTATGAACACCATCATTTTCGTGGCACCAAATGATGCGTCACACTGTCACACATTCTTAAGGTCTGTATGAATACCATAATTTTTGTGACACACAATGATGCGGCACACTATCACACATTGAGAAGGTCTGTATGAACACCATAATTTACGTGGCATAAAATGAT